>PVKN010020534.1:0-15913 GCA_004027915.1 Capromys pilorides
CACTGAACCATCTCGCCGGCCCAGAAATGTTTCAATTCAAAATATTTCTGAAGCAGAAAAGCATCTTATAAATTGCTCTCCCTGGTATGCAAATAAAAAGTTTGCCGTGGCTTTCCTAGGGCTCCTGGTTTCCTGATTCTGTTTGTACAAGAAGGAGCTGATTTGTCTTAGGCCATTACTGTCTATTACTTCTAGAAGCCTTGAAGAAAGGTGGGAAGCAGCAAATTCTGGCAATCTGCCTAAAGAGAAATCAATGAAACAAATTAATCCTTCCTTGGCTGCGGTGACACAGTAATCCATCATTCAGAGCTGCTTTTATACACCAAATCAGAGAGCAGAGGGAAGAGCCCTGGGGGACATCGCAGACAACAACTTACACCAACACTGGGAAAATACTACAGAATCAGTTTATTTAAAGCGGATAGATTTCAGTTGATTGCCTATTTTGTCAAATAAAGATTTTTCTCCCACACTGTGGTGAGCTCAAGGGCCAATGACTGTATCTTGAGAATTTAGTACAATACACGCTGGCTAACATCAATAAGGAACAAATGTTTTAAATAAATTAGCATCATTAATTCATTAGATTTCTGGCTAGAGTAAAATTTTTTGTGCCCAGATTTCAAGTATTATATATGTTTCCGTTTTTTCAGAGAGGGCTATCAATTTACCTACTAATATACAACTTAACTAAGCAACTCCTGGCAAACTACATTTGAGGTGTTTATTCTTACACACAGGCACACACATACATACACACACACATATGCAACAAGACATCTGAGAAATACGTAATGTCCTAGATATTATGTAGTTTAAAGACTTGAATTTTTTAATTTCATCTCTTATGCTATAAATCCCAACTCAAAAATCCATTTATAAATATGGATATATATGTATATATATATATGTATATATATATATATATATATATATATGTTTATAAATGTAAATGTTAGGACCAGTACATAGCTCAGTGGACCAAGCACCTGCTTAGGCAAGTGCAGGGACCAGAGTGGCACCATGTGAAGCTCTGGCCCCACCCCTGGGGTGCCCTAAGTCAGCCACCAAGAGTGAGCATGATGGTGCACACATGTAATCCCAGCACTGGGGAGGCTGAAAATGGGAGGATCACTATGAGTCCGAGCTACATAGTGAGACCCTGTACCATATATATATTTTCAAATGGCAAGAAATTCTTTGGTGTATGATACAGTTGAGAGCACTAAATGGTAACATAAATGTTGTTTTCTGAGCTAAACATAACCAATGTAAAACAACACACTGTATTCACTTTAAGTATATTCATACGTATACAAAGCATCTACATATAAATTTATATATGCTTATGTAGAAATGTATGCACCTGACTGTGTTTCACTAGAGGAAGCATTCTAAGTAAAAGAATATTCCTTAGATGAAAATTAATGACAAGAACCATAAGATGCATTACTTTTGTTGAATGCACCCCTCATTTCTAGGGTTAAAAGTGAAGTATTAGTAAAAAAAAGAATTTTCAAGAACTAAATGAACAAACAACAACAAAAAAAAACCTGTCATGATAGTCCCTGAAATGTCAAAAGCCCAGAATATGTAATCACAGATGTGAAGTAGAAGCAGAGATTAAAATACACGGTAACCAGTCAATTTCTTAGTGGTATCTTTGATTTCAAGGTCTATGGCCATGTGCTCACAATTCCTAGCCAGGCTGATCTATTTTTAAATCAATGCATGAATCTAGTATTTATTGATTTAATAAGGTTAGAGGAATTACATTGTTGCTGTTACTGATAAACTGTCAGCAATTTAATTTAGTGAAATCTTACAGATATATATGTGTGTGTGTATGTATATGTATATATATATATATATAATATCCATATAAATTTAATCCCTTCACTACTCAAGACAGTGATAGAACTAAATCTCTTTTTAGATTGCTTTGGGATCCAGACTTTGTGACTTACTGTTTTTGTTTGTTTGTTTGTTTGTTTGTTTGTTTGTTTGTTTGGAGCAGGTTCTTGCTAAGTCACTAAGTGGAGAGCCCAAGCTGGACTTGAACTTGGGATCCTCTTGCCTCATCAGAGCTCTGGGGTTTCAGACACACTCAACCTGACTGGTCAGACTTCTTAATTTACTAAAGGTGTCAGTCACTAACTGATTGAGCTTACACTAAAGGATTGTAGCATAAATTTACAAGTGCACCTTCAAAATGGAGAAAAATGACCGATTTCCCTATAGCCACCCTTTGATTTCTTCTTGCAGATGTTGAGGTGTATATACTCTCAAGAGTGACCCCTTCCTTACCTTGTCACCTAACAGGGTTTACTTCTCTCTCAACCCAAACATTTTCCAAAGGATTATTAGCCCAATTCTAAATTCCGTCAAAGCAATTCTTCCAAAATGCAGCCAAAGGAGAGAGTTTTAAGGTATTTGCCAGGCAAGGTGTACTGAAGGTTTCAACCTCAGAAGGGAACAAAAATATCCACCAAAGTGCTAGCAGCCAAGCCTTGTGAAACTTGGTCTTGTGCGCTGTTTATTCCCCCCCAACCTGGACGCCTGGGAAGCAGGTTGCAGGGCCTTCTCGCTGACTTTGAAGAACGACTAATCTAGGGATGGAGCTGCGGCTGGGGTCAGTAAAACTATGCTAATTGGTGCACCTAATTGCTTCAAGCAGTCCTGCCTCTGAAAAGGGAGAGCCCCCTTGATGGAGTCGGTCTGTTCCTAATAAAATGAAGAAGCACTGAATTAAATTCCCAAGGAAGGGCCTATAAAAGTTTCCACGGTGTAACCAAATGACTTCACCTATGCTATTACCTCTAAGATGACATCTCTGAAAGAAAGCAGGCCCCGTCGGGCTCCATATTCATAAATTGGCTGAGCTTAGGCCAGTGAATCTGGATTGATTTAAAAAGCCTTCTTCATCCTTCCAATCAAATGAAGTCATTGTTAATTAGACGCTTTCTGTTAACAATGTCACTCCTCTCCACATTACCTGCTCACACTCGCAGCGCCTCCAGGGCAACATCTGGAGCTCCAATTCCGGGCAATCAGAGCTGAGAGGCGATGGCATTTCCGGTCCTCCATCCCTGCCTGGAGGAAGATGCTATTCGGTGCGTTGGTGCTGCGCGTACCAACTCCCTAACTTGACAGATTATAAATCAATCTCAGAAAATTCCTGTGATATGGTCTCCCAAGATCTTTCTTTCTAATGGAGGACACAACAGTTCTCCTGTGCTTGTAGATATTTTAAAAATAAAAATAAATAAATAAATAAATAAATAAATAAATAAATAAAATAAAACCCGAAGGCCCCAAAGTTAACTGTCGCTGGCTGCCTCAGTTTCTTACATAGAGTAAGACAGAAAATCTGGTTCGAGGTCCTCTAGCTGAGCCCAGACCCTGGCTGCCCAAGACAGTGCCAACCGCTCCTCGGCCCCCACCGCCCCGCCGCGGGGCCCACGCCGAGGACTCGCAGGAGCGGCTTTGTTGCCTCGTGGCTCTCTGAGCACTACAGTGCCATGCGCGGCCTGCTCACATTCCACGATGCCCATCCCGCGAGCCTCGCGGTGCTGACCCGAGGCGTGCACAGTGCGCGCGTCTACCCGGGCCATGGCCGGGGGTTCGGGAAGCGTGCGCCACCCCCCGGCCGGGCCTGGTTTCCTCGCCGAGTTCCCGCGCAGGCTCTGCTTTATCACCGGCGCTGTCCGAGTGCGGCCCCCAGCTGTCTGGCAACGTCCCCTGCCGCGCCCCTCTCCCCCGGGCGCTGCCGTGGGTCGAGCGCCGGGCTACCACCCTACGGCTGCTCGCGGTGCAGCGCTCGGGGTCGCAGTTCACACGCTCCAGGGGAAAGGGTGCCAGGGCCCTCCGCGGACCCTGGTTCTTGGGTTGAAGAATTCCTTCCCAAGCGAGCGCCTCTGCGAGTGAGGGATGCAAGCAGTGGGGCCCTCTAAGCGGTGGGACAGGCCTGGAGCGAGGGCCAACGCCGCCCCGGGGCCAGCAGCGCCAGGGTCCTTGTTCCTGCTTGGAAGGTGCGGGTGGAGCCCTAGGGACCTCGGCGACCCAACGCATTCGGTTTTTTAGGGACACTTCAGACACTGTGGTCAGTGGGAACCTGCGTGCAGGTGCCCAACTCTAACCCAGTGAACCAGAGCAGGAATTGGGACTTGGGGCCTTGTCTCTGGCTCCGAGGGGCCCGAGGAGGAGCAGTATTCCTGCAACCCTGCTGGCCTGGGACTGAGAAGGAGTCAGAAGCTCAACCGCTATGCAACAGTGGGCCTTGATTTCCTGTAAACCCACCCAGGGCAGAAGCCCACGGGGTTAGTCCGCAGAAAGAAGGAAAGCACCACCCCATATGGAGGCTAGCGAGCTCTGGGCGTTGGACTCTTAATCACAGGTCGTCAAATCCTTGACCTTGAAGTTTTCCCACCTAGCGACGTTGGCTCCTCCGTAAGGTGTGGGGAAGTTAAGTTCCCTGGGGCGCTTCCATCCCTGCGACGGAGGGCTCCAGGAGGAAGGCAGACCTTAGCTGCAGCCTTGCACCTGCGATCTTTCAATGTAATGAAATATGGGCGGTAATTGGGGCCATTTTTCCTTCTGTTTCCAGAGGGATCCAAAACCTGAAGCACTAAGATGACCCTTTCTCCACAGTGTAAAACAGCTGCAGGGACAACGACTGCCTGTATCTTGCGGGGGAGGCGGGGGGTGGGGTGGGGTGGGGGGTTCGCCTTGCCCACTAGAAAGGCAATCAGCTTTTCTTTTCTTGTCTGTCCTTGCTTTAAGTTCTGTGCTTAAGCCCAATAAAACACTCCTTTGACCCTCTAGAGACTCAATTAGAACAGAGCAAAGGGAAACCAGGCCAGACAGGAAAGGCGCAAAAGGGGAGAGCGGGAGCAGAGGTCCAGGAGGCCGCCACGCATGGGTGGCGCTGACCCCAGCTCCAACGCAGGGAAATCCCAGTGCACCGGGTCCCAGGGCTCAGGGCAGACCCTCCCGAAAGGCGGCCACGTGCTCCGGGCTGCTCTAGTCCAGCTGCGCGTCTGCGGGCGGTTCGTGCGAGCACAGAGATGCGTGCAGCTGGCCCGGCTCTCGGGCCCCACTGCGGTGGTTCAGACGAGCAAGGCCACTTGGCCATTTTGCTCACGGGACGACCGGTGGCTCTGGGAAAGGAGTGGGCGTACGGCTCGTGAGAGTGCCATCCAGGCCCACTCAGAAAAGGACAGGGAGAGTGGCAGAGCCCTTGGGCTGGCAGCGGTTTCTCTGGCTCGGGGCTCCTCCGCGCCAGTCGGCCATGTCGCTTGTGGGTCGTAGCTCATCCGGCTCAGGTCCCTCCTACAATCACGCGAAAAGCCCGGTCAGCCGGCCCAGCGCTCTTGGTGGCTCCCGTTACCCAGGCCCTAGGAGCTGGGCTCAACCCGCGCTGACCCCTGCAGCGATCCACAGCAAGAGCGCTGTTTGCCCAACCTCTGGATCCCTGCCCTTCCTTTACCCACACCTCCCAGAGAGCGAGGACTCGCTGGTGTTTGGGGTGGTTGTTGTTCTTTTAAAACTATATTAAGGGATCATTGCGTCTCCCCGTCAAGTCATTACGCCTTTATCCCCATCAATTAACCACACCTCAGAGGACTGCTATTAAGAGCTCAATTGAGCTGCAAAAGTAGGGATTCCGTTTCAGGCAGATGTTGTTAGATCCTGCTGAGAAGCGAGACCAGCAGGGCCCGACCCTCGGCTTCCAGAGACTGCTGGAACTGCGTGGCACAGGGCTGCCGGCACAGGGCTGCCGGCACGGGGCAGCAAGGCTGGGAGCTAGGTCGCCGTCCGACCGTGCGCTGGGCTCCAGGCGTCAGTAGGAGTGGCAGGCCCTGCCCCAGCCTTGATCTCAAGCTCTGTGCACACCAGGGAGACGTATCCCCGCATCTGTGTCCCGGAGGACGCCCAGAGCAATCTGTGCGTTTCTGCCCAGACATGACCTTGTCCTCAAGGCCTTGCTCCTAGCGGGTGGCCAGAGGGTGAAAGTATTGGAAGGAAAAGGCAGGCAACGAGTGTGGCCAGCAGCCATCCTCTAATGCATTTCGTTTCTTTCTAACGCTCCATCCAGCCTTTTCAGTAGCAGCCCTCCCTGCTTAATCCAGAACTTCTGGGAACTAATGGCTCGGTGCTCTCGGGATGATGGGTGTGGAGCTGGAGAATCTGGGTCTGAAACGCGAGGGTTAGGACAGAGGAGGTGCACGCAGGACCTCCGTGGCTACCAACCAGGTGTGGCTTCCCACCCTCTCTCGCTGCAGTCACTCAGGAGGACTTGAGGAGCTGCTGTCCCCCGCAGTTGGGGAAACCTGGAGCCCTGAAGAAAAGAAGGAAAAGGGAGACAGGGCCCTCACTGAAGTTACAGGACTTCGCTCTCGACATTGGCCACAATAAATATAGCCAAAGCTAAAGGAGATTAATTTCCCAGCATAATCCAATTAAAGATTTCTAAAGTAATCTTTTTTGAAGATGGGGGAAAAAAACAAGTGTGTGGCTAGAGAAAAAAAAAAACTGGTTATAATGACAGTGATTTATCCCCTCAGGGAGGCGCCCCTCTGCACCATACTAGATGAGAACCACCCCAGGGCGCCACCACCGCCCAGCCTTCACTGTCCTGAAAGACAGCCATCTATCATGCCGACCTGGCCAGGAGAAAAGGCCGGGGACTGGGGTTGCTTACAAGCACCATAGAGTTTTTTAAGTGCTATTAGATTTATGATCTCTTTTTCGACGCCCATCCAGAGTAATTAGCACATATGTTCTAAATAGATGATAGTTTTGTGAGCAATAAAGCAATTACCCATCGTTGGAGCTGACAGTTCCTCCAACTAAACTCCAACCAGCAGCTAATTGGAAAAGTCATTTCAGCTACATCGTCTGCAATTAGTCCTGCTAAACTACTACACCCCAACTAGCTGGTTTGAGGTTAATTTATTCAGTCTTGTATCTGCTTGGACAAGCCTTCACCACCAAGGATTTGACTTGCCTTTTGCCTCTCCAGTCTGTGCCCAGGGATAAGAGGAGCAGGTGGGGGTGAATAGCTGGGATTGGGGGGCCAGGGCAGCTGCAGTGGCAGGGGGCCACCCCAACCCTATCATTCCTCAACTTCAAGGCCAGTGTCCAATGTACTGAACACCAACGGAAGAAAAAAAAAAAACATTGTTTTTCCTGCTGGGCAAAAAAAATCTGAAGAAACTACTCCGTTTGTGCTACCAGAACCTTTCTTTTAAAGAATAGAAATCACCATAGAGAAAGCAACTGGGTTCTGAAAGCTCATCACCCTCACACCCACTCAGAACTGGGCTCCCCCTGCAATTCCTAAGGGACAAACACAAAGGACACCCACCAAAGAAGTTATTAACCCCAGCTGGAGGTGGAAGCCTCCACTCTCAAGGGGTGGGGGGCGCTAGCACCGTCTGGATGTCCTGCGTACAGAGTCTCTCTCTCTCTCTCTCTCTCTCTCTCTCTCTCTCTCTCTCTCTCTCTTCCCTCCTAACTTAAGCCCAACAGGTCCAAGATTTGTGCACACTGAGTGGAAAAAATGTGCTAAACGTCAGTTTGACACCCCACCGGAGCTTCCAAATATCCAGCCGCTGAGATTCTTCTACTTAATTTAATCTTTATTGGACAGGACCACTCCTATGCTCCTGTTCACTAGGAAACATATCAGTTGGGGTTCAGAATTGAGGGCGGGAAGGAAAGGAGTTAAAGAGGGATTAATCTCCCCCCCCATCCTCTTATTGAGATTTTCAGCAGGTTGGGATGGGGGGTTGCTCGAGGTCCCAGCCTTAGTCAAGGGAATCTGGGATCTGGGGAATCTGGGCTGACAGGCTGAGATGAGAACTTGTAACCCTGGTAACCAAGTATTTCCTTATAGGAATTTATAGCAAAGTGTCCCAGGCTCTGGGAGCAATGGGAATTTTGCTCAGAAGAATATGGCAGGGTGGGGGGAGCCTACTTCTTAGGAGGTAAAGCTCAGCACTTTGAGTCCTAGAAATCCAATATCCTTTTCTGGGTAACCATTCATATTTAACACCCACATTTCTGTTTAAAATAAATGCAGCAATGCTCAGGAAGACAACTTGAATGATGTACAGTCAGCACAAGCCTTACTAAAATAATTCTATTTTCAAAGCAAATTGTAATTAATTGCTCAGCTTCAAGAATTTAGAGGGATCTATCTAGAGAAAAAAAAAAATACTTTTAAATTGCTCAATGCCAGGCCCTCATTTTCCACTTACTTATTGTGTTTTAACTAATATAATTACAAGTAAGACAAAAAGGGGAAAAATTCTTGGGGAGAAATAGAAAATAAAGACTCACATACGCTCTTGCTTCCCACCTGCCACGTCATCTTTATTCAAGGAAGCAAAAGCCTCAAGTGTGACTTCCAGTTGAAAAAAGAAAGAAAATGACTTCTCTGAAAGGCTGTGCACTGCACCCTCAATTATTGGCTTTTCTGTTCCCCAAGACTTAAATAGGACCAGACAAGAAAAGGTGAAAAACTAGTTGCTAGATATCATCTGGACTTGGTAGAGAGGGTGAATGTAGATGCGGATGGATAGCCATACCTAGGCATAAGGCACAAAATAACTCGTCCACCTGACCACAAAATCACAAGACACATTTACACCTCCCTTCGTGCACCCTGCAAAGCCTCCGAGCACACGTGTGCAGACGCAGCGCAGTGGGGCTCACTAGCTGTCGGCACGCATGTGTTTACTTCTACAGGAAAGGCATTTTTGTTGCTCCCATAGTTTCTTTCCATTAAGAGCGATTAGATGATGTCTATTCAGAGTTGCTGATCCAGAGAGAAAATGAGAGTAGAGAAAAGGAGATTTCAAGTGACCTCCACGTCCCTTTCACACCAACCTGAGCCCTAGAATAGCCAGGGATCAACTAACACAAAAGCCTTTTCCTTTCTCTTTTCAGCTTCAGAAGATTTCATGCAAGGGGTTAACAATAAAACAGAACTATCCTTGAGTTTTGTTAAATCATGCATTTGGAATACTTTATTAACTCCTCCTATGGATGAGCTGCAATTTTTCTGCACCTCTGAAATGGGTAAATAAAATATACACAGCGTAGCAAAGGGCATAATTCTTTACTGCTTCATGTAGTTTATATTAGTGGTATGCTGTGCACATTCTTTTTCATTTAAGTTTTGCCCAAATCTCTTTTTTCGATGCTGGAGGATGCTGGTAATAAACATATCTTTCCACTGACAGTTCAAGAGGAAACATTAGGTGTGCTCTTTGGAGGTACTTTCTAATAGATAAATATGATCAGAGTGTAACCGCAGTCACCAGCAGATCTGCTGACTTTTCCAACCAATACTTCCCCACCAGTTTATGTCATAGGCAGTGAGGAAAGTGACATTAAAGACTTAAACATATTCCAGCAGTCTTTAGTCAGTGAAATGTCCAACTCAGATCTACTTCTGATGGGCTAATCCCGTAGTAAAAGAAGTAAGTGCTCTGACAGGTAACTATTAAGGGAGATGATTACACGGTGCAGTTGATTGTACTGTCAGGGTACTTTAACAACCTTCAAACTCATTTTAAACTTCAACGTTTCATCCAGACCCAACCCATTTTCCCTAGGAAGAATGGCCATGCCATTATTCCTCCCTCAGACTGGGCATTAAAACTAAAGAAATGTTTTGTAACATAGAAGTCTCCAGTTCTTCTTTCTCTTTTGCATAAATGCATTGAGATTGCCAAGACTTGGTTTCCATATACATATATATATATATATATATATATATATATATATATATATATATATAAATTTTACAGATGTCCTAGGAGTGACTGCCACTTTTACTTCTCTAAAAAGGCTTGATTTGCGTCCAAAGAACAGTCTTGTTCTCCTACCCTCCTCCAGTGACTGCTACTCTGGAGTCTTCTAATTGGAAGCCCAGGAATGCACGGGAAGTTCTCCCTTACCTCTCTTTTCCAAACTACGTGTTTTATTTTTTGTTTTCTCGAGCCATGTGTTTTAAATGGCCAGTTAGAGAAAGGAGGAAAAGGAAAAGCAATGACTAAACCATTTACTACGGTAAAGCACTTATCTCTGAGCTTTTTAACCCAAAAGTGACAAAGAAGAAGGGCTTTGGCTATAGAATGGTAGTGGACCACAACAGTGATAGTTGGGGGTGGGGGGTGGGAATGCTAGGTGTGCTCTCTAGAGCGACCTTCTGATAGGTAAATACAAACAGAATATAACTGCAGTCGCCAGCAGACCTGCTGGCTTTTCCAACCAGTATTTTCCCACCAGTTTATGTGATAGGCAGTGTCTATGACCACATGGGCAGGCTGAGGGCATTCCATTCCCAAACTCTCCATGATGGTTTTCATCCTGACAAAGGCAAAACTTTGCAGAGAGGCACTCAGTCCTAGCGCAGACTGACTGGAGTCCTAGGAACGGAAGGAAATTTTCCAAGCTGTGCTGGAACTTCAGGTGTGTTTGGTTTTGCTTTTACCAACACAGAATAGGAGATCAACATTCTCTTGTCTCTCTCTACCCTCCTCTCTAAAAGATCTGTGCAATACCATTTTTTAAAGACCATTTTTAAAAGCACCTCCAACTGTGTTCTTCCTCACCTTAGTCTCATGCTAAGGGAGGCTAATTGACTTCATACTTACAAAATAAACTGTTGAGGACAGGTCTACGTCAACATCAGAGGAACTGCCCATGCTGCTGGAGCTCATGGGCATGTTCATCATAGTGAGGACTTGGACAAAACTGGACAGTTTTTGTCCTGTGGTCTCTGTTGTAATGACCTGTGGGTCAGGAGAAGGTGTGCAAGAGAATTTTCTATACACATCTGTTCATCTGCAGAGTCCCATGGCTTGTGAACTGGATTTAGAAAATGATTCTACAAAACCACCTTTGTTCCGTGTGACTGACACAAAAGCCAAATGAGTGATCCATGGCTTTTAGGAGAGCAAAATGCCAATGTCAAAGAGGCACAAGATTAGGGAAGAATGGTTCACTAATTTCTCCCTTGTAAGAAAGATCTGGAGGGGTGGGTGGGTGCTAATGGGCTCAAAGGGCTGCTTAGATCCAGACTCTGGGCCTGGAGCAAAAGTCACTATTGCATGTGTAGCCACAGATTTCTTCTCTCTTTTCCTTCTGGATCTCAACTACTTGCTGGCTATCCAACTGGGACAGATCAAGTGTTGTGTGGTAGGTGTTTAAAAAAGTGATTGATGCCTGGCCATGATCCTGGCGACCCACAAAAGGTATTGTCATCTTACAGTACAAGGCCTCCCCTTGAGCACAGGGTAGCTTCTCTTCGCCTCTGGGGTGGGGGTAGGGTTCACCCTGGAGATGCTCCACGTGTTGAATAGGGCTGTGAAGACCAGGAGGGCAAAAGGAGCTCCCAGAAAGGAAACCTGAGGGCCCAGGCCACCTCCAGGCCTTCTACTGCCCAGACTGGTGGGGAGAGCACCAGGAGAGCCCCAGTAGCCTAGCTGGATGCCTAGGATACGGTGCTGAAGCAAGGGTCACCGTGGTTCTGAGCCCAAGAATCATGTCCAGTTTGCATTTGTTTCCGGATTGGGTGGTGAGGTGAGGATAGAGGAAGAAAAGTCCAAAGAGAAGATGGGTGAAAGAAGGGTAGAAATTGCAACTGCTTTTTCTGCTCCTGCAGCTGAGCATATCTGGAAATGTGTGTGGAATTTCACCGTGGGGTCTCAGGAGACCTTGAAAAACAGAATCGCTTTTCTGTTAGGTGTCCTGCCCAACAATAGACGCTGTTATCTACCGATTGGGTGTGGGATGAACTCGGACCAGGACGATTGTGCCAAATTGGACCGGGATCAAACCACAGGCTTGAAGAGAGAAAGCCAGGACTCTCCAGGACCCAGGCTGACCTCACTCAGTTCCTCCCCTGGAGCCATTTTTCTGGAGGCTGAGCTGTGGGCCCAAGCGGGACGCTCGGGGGATGTGCACCCCAACAGCATGAGGGCCGGAGGGGGTCAACTCCCTCCTCTGATACCAGTTTTCTTCCTGGCCTCTCTCAGGCAAGAAAGCGGGCGCATTCGCCGGAAAGAGCAGAACAGCTCCCCTCCGAAAGCCAAGGGCCTGGCTGCTCCGAACGCTGCCGCCGTTGGCTGCCCATCCCCACTCCCGGGGCTGGCGTTGAGTTCTGCACCGTCGCCCGCCTTCCTGAGCAGCCGGCGACCCCTCCGCTGGCCTTGAGGGCTCGCTTGCCCAACCCTAGGGTCAAGCAGGGTCTTGGGGGGTCTTTCGTAAATTTGGAAGCCGAGAAGGGCCACCGCGGAGAATGTGGGCGCCACTGCTCCCGCGGAGGCTCGGCTGGTCCCCGGCCCTGGCCGGCCCCGCCCGCACGCCCGCAAGGCCTCAGCCCAGAACAACCTGGCGCGGCCAGGCCGCCTCCCCGCGCCGCCACCCAGCCCCCGGCGGGTCCCCGCGGCTGCCCCCGCCCCCCGCGCCCGTCCCCCGCTCCCGCCCCGCGCGCCCTCTGACGCAAACGCCCGCCCCTGCTGCACACCGAGCAGAACGCTCCCGTTGGTTTTAATTGAGGATCTTGGTTTCACACACACACCCTCGGTCCCCACCCCGGCGGCGACCCCCTCCCCGCCCCCGGCCCTCCGCTGCAGGGCTCCGGATCCTGGCGCAGATCTCGCCGCAGCCGCCGCTGCAGGTTCTCGGCTCGAGCACACGGCTCGAAGTCCCTTTCAAGCCGCCGACGCGATCGCCCACCTCCAACAGGCGGCCATCGACCGCGTTCCTTCAGGGAAGCGCGGTACAAGCGGCGCCCGCAGGTGGGCGGGCGAGCCGGGCTCCCCAGGTCGGGCGCGCTGCGGCTGAGCCACGAGCACCGAGGCCGGCGGAACGCCCGGCGCTGCCCGCCCAGCCCAGGCCGCTGGCCGCCGCGGTGCAGCCGCAGCCGGGGCCGAGCGCCCGGGCGCTGGGGGCTGGAAATCTGTTTTGAATCGGGGTGTAGCTGGGCTAGCAGGATTCTCCGCTCCAGGGAGGCGCTGCGACTGGACCGAGGCCCGGCGAGGGCCGCGCTCGAGCAGGCCCAGGGCAGAGTGCTCGGGTCCCGCGCGGGCGGCCACACGCCAGCCCCAGCCTTGGGAGGCGGCGCGAACCCGGTCTGCCTCCCCAGTCTGGTGGCGTTACGAGCCCCAAGTTCAAAAGAAACGATCATCTTGGTGTTACTTGCCTGCTGGGGCCGGACTTTGGCGAGTCTCACTTCTGTTGCCCACGACGCACGGTCCGGGGTTGGAGGCGGCTGGGCCGGCGGACCCACCCGGTGTCCAGCAGCGGCCCGGGGCCCGCGATCGCGCCTGCACCCCCCAAACCCCCACCCCGCGCCTCTCTACACCTTTCTCCTCCATCTGCGGCGCTCTGCAAGCTGCCTGAGCTAGCCCTGCCTGCCTCTGGCTATACGGAGAGGAACATGTAGAATTTGTAGACAAATTCACTCTTTTTTCTTTCTTTCCTCCTTCCCTCCCTCTCACCCTCCCCCCTTCCCTTCCCGTATTTTAATCAGGTTCCTTCCACCTTCTCCCTACCCAGGAGACGTGAGCGCTTGCATTTGGGCACAGGGGCCGGGGCCAGAAGCCCTGCCACCCCCAGTCGCCTCCTCGCCATCAGCCGCATACAATGGGCCGCCGAGCGCGGACTGCGCGACACTCTCCATTATTCAGCTGCAGGGGCTGTGGGGCCAACACGAGAAAGCCTTTATTCTGCTCTTAAAAAAAAAAAAAAATCATCGTCACTAAGCGGTCTCCGACACCCGACTGGGATGGTTGGAAAGACCGAGAAGCGCAAAGCCTACCCCAGACGCGCTGTGCTTCCCAAATCCCTCCCTGGTGAGATTTAAAGTGAGAAAGAGGATTAAAAAAAAAAAAAAAAAAAAATACACCAACCCTACCTCTGCAACACATCGTGACCGTGCACTTCCACGTTTACCTGAGGGCGTGTTGGAGCTCGGAACACGCGAGCTGTGACAAACTTTTACGCTCTCCGGAGTCGAGGGGTGGGTGGGCGAGCGCGGCTCCCACCCGCGGCGGCGGTAGCGGCGACAGCGGAGGCTTTGTCACTCGGCGCGCCAGCCCGAGCCTGCCTAGGGAGCGATCTCCGAACGAGGGGGGTGCGAGTGTGGGATTGGAGAATATGTAACTAATAGAAGTATCATTTTCCCCCAGTACGATCTTTCAAGGAAAAAAAAAATCCATTGAAAGATTTTCAAAGTGCTGTCTTGGTTTGGAGAAAAGACACAGGCTGCCTGCGGGGAGGGAGGAGGAACTGCGCGGGTGCCGCCCGCCAGCGGCTCCCGTCCGCTAGGTGGCAGCCGGAGCCAGCGATTCCTGCCCGCCCGGCGGCGGGACCGCTCCTCCGCCCGCCCCTAATACCGCGACCAATCACCGTCGGGAATGGGGGCTCGGCCGCCCGCCCCCTCCCCCCTCCTTGCTCTCCCCTTCTCCTCCCCCTCTCCTCCTTCCTTTGCTCTTTTCCTGGGACTCTGACTTGGCCTCCCGAACCGCCCCCCTAACCATACGAAGATTTACTACTGTTTTATTAATAATTATGGAAGCATTGTTTGTAGTTGGAAGAGCCTAGATTAAAAAAGAAGAAGAAAAGCCAGATTGATTGGAAAGTTTATTTTCAAATCATCTTTGCAATGAAAAGGAACCGCTGATTCAGATCGAAATCATAGCAATAGTTGCCAATTTCACTGATGTGCATTGTCGTAATCAAACCTTCAAAGCCAGGATACACTCTGGATCAAAACATAGGGAGACGTTACCTTTATTCTAAACACACACACACGCAAAATGAGCAGAATCAGACTAGGATCATGACATATGAAAGGGAAAGAACAATCCAAACCCAGTATATTTGGCAAATCACAAAAATGGAGGGTGGCTGTCCCACCTAAATGTTCATGCCAACATTTTCAATGACTCTCTTCACGCTCATAAAATCTAATTTTAAAAACTTTTCAGAATGGAAATAATTTCATTCTCTCTCTTTTTCTCCTTTTTTCCCATCGCAAGACATCCCCCCCCCGTCCTCCCTTCCCCCTCTGGGGCGTGTGTGTGCGTGTGTGTGTGTGTGTGTGTGTGTGTGACCATAGACGACCCATACTAATCAGCTCTCAGAGTAAATAGCTGCGCAGGGCGATCTCCATGTAAATTGCGCTTGTCAGTAGCACCCCCTCCCTTACTTTTTCTCCTCCTCCCCTCGCTATCCCAGACTGTAGGTAGCTAAGAGGGAGGGGAAAAGAAAAAAGGGGAGGAAAAAAAGAAAAAAGAAAGGAAGAAAAAGAGGAGGGGGGAGGGGCTCGGCAGCCAATGGCGTGCAGGAGGCTTGGCTAACCTTAGCCTCCCATTCTCTCTCCCCCCCCATTCAGGGCTCTGACCAGTCAGTCGCCTTTGATTATCAGTTGCCAGCAGCCCTTCTCTCGGCTCCTTGACACGAGCTCCATATAAGGCAGCGATCTCCATAGAAACGTGTCAGTTTCAATAGTAGTGTCAAAGTTCACTATATACAGACATTCGCGCAGATCCCCCTTTCGGAAACACTGCTCTGCGAGTCCTCCCGTTTAAACGCATTCAATTTTTGGGTCTCTCTCTCTCTCTCTCTCTCTCTCTCTCTCTCTCTCTCTCTCTCCTTCCTCTCTTCCTCTCCTCTCTCCTCTCTCTCCCCCCTCTCCCTCCTCTCTCTGTCTTCTCTTTCCCTCTCGCCCTCTCTTCTCTCTCCCTCTCTCCTCTCTCCCCTTTCTCTTTTCTTACATATTTTACTAGTTGTTTCCCCTTCTTCTCTCCTCCTTCTTCCACTCCTTTCTCTCTCTCTCCTCCTGTCTCTTTTACTCCGTTTCTGCAGAGGAGAGAAGGCTAAACTTGAA
>PVKN010020535.1:0-15919 GCA_004027915.1 Capromys pilorides
AATTTGCTGTTTGGTGAGAGGCCTCCACAGACAGGAGGGGACTCACTGAGATCCAGAGAGAAAACAGCATAAATTCTTTATAAAAAATAAATTTGCCAATGGCTCACACAGTTTAGCATATACAATTTATCCATAAGATACTCCCAATTTATGGGGGAGGGGAGCCTGGAAAGATATCTCAGTAGAATAAGCACCTGCTTGGCAAGGGCAGGGTCTGGAGTTCAATCCCCAGCACCACACACACACACACATACACACACACACACACACACACACACACAAACACACACACATACACACACAAATGCTCCTAATTTATGATGAGTGTGTGTGTGTGTGTGTGTGTGTGTTCAGGGTCTCACTACGCAGCTCAGTCTTGTAGTGATCCTCCTGTTTTCTGCCTCCCCAGGGCTGAAATTACAGGTGTGTGCCACCATGCCTGGACTCTATCACCTGCTCAGGGCACCCAAGGATGTGGCTGGTGTGGCACATGGTGCCAGGGATTGAACCCTGGCCCCTGTGCTTGCTAAGCAAACGCTTAGTCTGCTGAGCTACATCTTCAGCCTTTATGATGGTTTCAACAAGGACTTTTTGACTTCACAACATGAAAATTGGTGCTATGAAGTTTCTTAGTTGCCCAGGCTGGACTTTCTGCCCTCTCACAGCAGTGGTGGTGAGCCAGAGTTCACAGTTGGACTGATGCTTTCTGCTAGACAGGCACTGGGAGCCAAAATACGATCCGCATTCTGCCAAAAAAACTTAACAGCCATAAGAAAAAAAGAGAGGAAAGGATTTGGTCATTGTGTGGGACAGGCCAGGCTAGATCATTCTAGCTCTCGACCCAGAGCCCAGCAGGAGTGGGCGAATCGAAGACACAAAAAGCACCAGCCAAAAAGACAGCGTTCAGTGCTGCTAGGCTGGGATGCTGGTCAGGTGAGGCATATCAAGCACATCTGTGACTTAGAGAAGTCTTAGCTGATAACATGTCTATCAGGGGTAACTGTCCTAGGGGTGTCTGTGGCTCTGTTTGACGGACTTCATGGCTCACAGTGCTTCACCAACAGGTGACACTTGTGATCCCCTAATTGTGTTACTACTGCTAGAGTGGCAGAATTAGGGGCTCACCTCACAGCTCCCACCTCAGGCGGCAACAGTGCCAACAGATATCTAGAGAATTAGGTTCCTTATCAGTTCAGGGTATTTCAACGTGTGAGTTATGGAAACAGAATGCCTAGACACTGATTTATCTTTATTGTTTTGTAAAAAGCAAACTCCTGGCCTACCCCAGGTTAGTAGAATCAGCACTGTTCAGAAAAGGGGCTCAGGAACCTGTCTGATGAACTTCCTTATTGTTGTAGTGTGCTCTGGCTGTGTGAGGATTTATACCTAGGTGTCTCCCAAGACCTCATGTACACAAAGATGGGACTTTTGGAAAGGTGGCTGGATGGATTGTGGGGATCTTAACTGGCCTGCTGTGAGAAGGACGGGCCTGGTCAGAGGAGCTGGGCCACCCATGAGGGTGCATGGCCCTTGCTCGCTCCTCCCTTGGTCTCTGTGCTTCCTGTCTGCCAAGCTGTGAGCGGCTCTCCCCACCATGACCCTCTTCCATGCCATCCTGGTTGGGAGCCCGCTGATCTGGGACTGAAACATGAATCCCAACGTACCTCTCCTTCCTTTAGTTGTCTGTGTCAGGTATTGCATCCCAGCAATGAGGGCAGTAACTAAGATTGGCTGCCTCAGCATGAGCCCTGGACTGGCGGGCTTAAGTAACAGATTTTCTCACAGTTTTGAAGCTGGGATTCCAAAGCTAAGGCACGGAGAAGGCTCTGCTAGGGCGCATAGCTGGCCACTGTCGCACTGTGTCCTTGCATGTTGCAGAGCGAGCTCTTTTCTTACAGGGTCTCTAAGATCAGGGCTTTGCCCTTAAACCTTCATTAACCTCAGCTCCTTCAAGGCCCCATTTACAGAACAGACATGTGTTGGGGCCACGGGGAGGGGAGGGTTCAACTTGGGACATTTGAAGGGGGTCAGACACAATTCAGTCCATGGTTCTTATGTTTGCTAAAGTCTGAGGACCGCTGCTCAGCTTACCTAGTAAAGAAGCAGTGCAACGAGGGGCATTCTTGGTGGTAGCTGTCTTCGTTCCAGAGTCAGATCTGAGAGGAAGAGCAGGGTCCTGCGGGATTTGCAGCTCCTTCCCTTGCCAGCTGGACTCATGCTCTCTGCTAGACAGGCACTGGGAGCCAAAATGCGATCCACATTCTGCTAAAATATTTAACAGCCATAGATAAAGGGAGGAAAGAATTTGGTCACTGGGTGGGCTAGGCCATTCTAGTTCTCAACCCAGAGCCCAGCAGGGGTGCGCAGCGGTGTGGTGGGACCTACTGTCCCAGTAGCATCCTTCCTAAGAAAGACTTTATGATATGCTGAATCTTGAACTGTTTTTGTTAACATGACTCCTCTTAGCAGCAGCTCAAGATGTCAAGTACTAGCAGAGAACAGACACTGACAGCTCATCCTAGCAGCTGAGGAAAGTGTCTCGATTCAACACGCTGCTTACCATTTACATGAGAAATCACCAGCTGGTGGAGATGCCTGATGACTGAGTGAAGCTGACGTGGTGTGAGCTTGCTCTTAAATTAAAATGGAGCTGAGCTTGATTTACTCCCTTCAGCTGTCTCGTCTCACCTCCACTGAACCTTTCCTAAGACCACAACAAATGTCACCTCAAAGGTTCCACACTGGATTCCAACCTCGAAGAATGGAACAATACTGACACAAACACTGGCTCCTTCGTGTAGAATGGCGTTTGGCCCCAGCATTAGGGTGGGGAAGGGTGGAGAGGAAGTTCTTCAAATTTTACAGGATGAAAGAAGCAGGAAGCTCATCCTGAGGCTATCCTGTGGTATCCACACTGTACAAGACCAACTTGGGGATCTTACGAGCTCTCAGTGTGCTATCAGCGATGTGCCTCATGGTCCTGCTAGCTCCCCTGACCTCTCAGTGACAGGGATGACACACTCTTGTCCTGTTCAGGGGACTTGAGATGTTTTGCTGACAGAGAAATTTCACGAGTAGGGCACGAGCACTCGCTCTCAGATAGTTGAGAGATTTTTGGAAAAAGAATCAGACAAATCAGCACACATCTTTAGCTTCATAAAGATAATCTTTTAAATGAGATTAGTGAGAAGAGGGTCCAACCCTGGTCTATCTGATGGGGAATTGTTAGCCATTTTTTTTTTAAATGTACTTTAGTACAGGATCTACAGAGTCTGCAGGGACTCACTACATAGATTGGACTCATAATGATTCTCTTGTTTTCAGCCTCCCAAGTGCTGGGATTACAGGTGCTCACCACCATGCCCAGTTTCAATCACCATCTCAGTGTGCCTTGGGGTCAGGGCTGGCACGGCACACTGGGGATGGAAACCCTGCCACTGCGCTCTGCCTAAGTAGGCATTTTAGTCCGCTAAGCTATCCGCCTGGCCCTGTCAGCCATTTTAACAAGTTTATGATAGCTACTCTGTAATTGTGCTTGCTTTGTGATAAAAAAAAATATTGCAATACATTATGTAGGCATAACATGAGGCCAGAAAGACGTGAATACAAACCAAGCAATGGTTTTCATTCTTTGTAAGACAAGAAATCCTTTTTCCTACCCCCAGATGGGCGATTTGGCTGCAGGTCCAGGGCTGGCTGTCCTCGTTGATCTGGGATGCTCGTTTCAAGGCTCAGCTATCTGCCATTCATGTCCCTACCCCCTCAGAAGGTGGCACCTGAGGTCTTATCCAGAGGGCTTGAGAAGCTCAGTTTTGAAACAGCAAGCTTTAGCTGCAATGCAAGTATTTGACTATCTACTTGGTTAGGTTTTTAAATTTTTTCTTTTTAGTTATTTATGTATTGGGTAGGGGGGTTCTCACTAAATAGTTCAGACTCATGGTGATCCTCCTGTCTCAGCCTCCTTGTGCTGGGATTACAGATGTGCGCCACCATGTCTGGTGGGTTCCAGGTCCTGCATGGCATGTGGTGCTAAGGATCAAACTTGGGTCCTTGTGCTGGCCAGGCAGGTACTTGGATCACTGAGCTATCTCACAGTGCTACCTGGTTAGTTTTGTATCCTTATTTTTAATTGATAATAACAATAATAATGACCCTTGAACACTGTGCCAAACTTTTTATTATACGTTAAATTCAATCAATGTCCACAACAAGCCTACAGTGACTGCCATGTCACCTCCGACAGTGCACTGTACAGAAATCAGTGTGCAGGGACTTGCCCAGAGACATAAAGAAAGGAGGTAAAATTTGGTCCTCACCTGTCTAATTGTGAGTCCTACCACCTCCCAGGAGAGATGCCTTTTTCTTGTGGCAGCTACAAGCCTAGAGCTCTTGTTTTCTTGAGTGCTCCCCACTTCTCATTGCTACATATCTGGGAAAGAAAGATTTGTGCATAGGAACTGCCTAGTGTCTAGGGCCGAGGAGAGTTCTAAGGCTTTGACTGGCAGGCAACAGAGAGAAAGGAACTCAGGAACTTCTCCCCTTGTGGACTTCATTTATTTATTGTAAAAGACGCACCTGAAACAATCAAGGGGATATTTCAGAAGCACCTTACTTTCCTCCATCTCTGAAGAGACTAACTTTTCAGAAAGTACTTAGAAACGTTCCCGTGCCACCCTCACTTCATTTGAGATTTGCCACTCAGCAATCTGGGCTTCAATCCCAGGAGATCGTGAATTCAGTTTAAATTCATCACTGCTGTCCTCTAGGGTGCAGAAGAAAGATTACTGTCCTTGTGCTGTCTGTGGGAACTGTCAGAACATAGCGATGACCATGTCTTCTGTGTGAAAGTGGGCAGACGAGATGCAGGGCCAGGCTTTGTGGTTTAAGGAGGTGCAATAAATCCCCAGGAAGTCAGGGCTCGGAGTGTGCAGCCTCAGTCATTCATGGGTTTTCATTAGAATTTAATTAACAATTACTGTTATGGTTTGTGCATAGGTGTCCTCCCAAAGCCTCGTGCAGTCATGGGGTGGCTTCTGGAATTTGTAATTGATTATTGTGGAAATGGGTATTGCACCTTCCGTGGAGCAGGTGATTTGCATGTCAGTGTAAGGGAGGAAGAGAAGTTAGCTGCTGGAGTAGCTAGCTCTCCCTGTTCTTTTGCTCTTAGCTGCTGCCATAAAAGGTTGTCCTCTGCCATGTGCCACTCTACCTCCGGTAACTGTGAGCTAAATAAACCTTTCCTTTCCTCAGTTTGAGTGTCAGGTATTTGTCCCAGCAACAAGAGAAGAGTAACTAAGATAATTAGAATCCCACCTCCCCATTTTCCAGGAAACTGCAAATATTCTCCACAATGTTTTCTACAGGAAGTTTCCAAGTACCCAATCAAAGAGCATTATTCAGTTCTCTTTGCTGCTGATTGGCTACTATCCTGTGACCCATCTCGGGGGAGCCTCACTGGACATTCCTGCATCCTAATAGGTTACTATTACTACGCTCCAATGTTCTTGGTTTTGTTCTTCTTAAAGCCCTAAAGTCCCTAAGACACCACCAAAATGCCCTGTGCTTTCTAAGACTTTATACGCACTTTATTAAATTAAAATCACATAACTGTGGGAGGCATAGCATATTTAGGGTTTAAATTATAAACATAGGGCCAGCGAGATGGTTCAGTGGTCTAAAGCGCCTGCTTAGGAGGGCTCAGGCAACTGCGGGGACTGCAGTTCGATCCCCGGCACAACATGCTGCGCCAGCGCCACCATCAGGGCAGGCTGAGCCAGCCACAAAATGAATAAATAAAGAAACAAACAAAACACAACAAGCAAACAAATAAATAAATAAATAAATAAAATTTAAAAAAAAATTATAAACATAGTCATTTATGGGCATTTTTTTCTGAACATATTTGTGGGTATTGTAGGAATGTGACCCTCTCGAATTTCAGAAGCCCACCGTACTGAATTATTAAAGTCATGTGTGGGGAAGACTCCAAAACCCATCTGCTGTAGGATGTTGTTAATGGCCCACAGGAACTCTGGATGGAGGGGAAAGTATCACAAAGCGGCAGCCCTGGTGCGGGCTGGCTCTACGTGGAGAGCGATAAACACGGTCCTGCGATACAGTTCGCTTTCTCCCCATTTGAACACAGTGCTCCTTTGCATGCCTTGCGTGGTCCACTGGAGAAAAGGCAGGTGGGTCTGGAAAATTGCTCCGCTCTCCCAGGCTGCCCGCAGAGGCGTCGCCTGGGGCTGTTGCTGTGGACTGATCAGCACAGACCATCACTTCTCAGATGGTGGAACCTCCAGAGGCTTTAACCAAATGCCCCCAAACAGTGCCTGGCAGATGGCTGAGGGATGCTCATTGGAAGACACATAAGAACCGCAGCGAGAAAAACCAAGTGGAGAAAAGACTGACATCGTTACCAGCCCAACCTCGTAATGGGCGACTTAGCGACTCTACACATGTTCAGCAATTATAGCTGGGCATCTGACCAGTAAGGAACCAAATTCTAATCCCCAAAGTGGCAGAGTGCTGTGTTACCAGCAGTGTCAATTTTATCCAAGAGATTTACCTTGGAAAATCCTAGCATGGTCTGGGGCACATCTCCATAATACATGCAAACTCAGTACTTGGGGTTAATACTAGGCTGATGGGGACTTCTGGTTAGAAGGAAGATTGGTCTGGTCGAGGAAGTTCTCTTACCCTACTTCAAATGTAGACATCCCAGACTATACAATATTTATTTATTTATTTATTTATTTATTTATTTATTTGATACAGGGTCTCGCTATGCAGCTGAGATTCACAGTGATCCACCTGTCTCAGCCTTCCCAGCACTCAGTTACAGGTGTGGGTTTCCAGGGTGAGCATGGCATACAGTATCAGAGATGGGACCTTGCACTTGCCAGGTAGGAGCTTAGACCTCCAAGCTCCGCCTCCAGCCCCCAGATAAAATATATTGAAAAAAAATGACTGCATGGCCGAATAGTCAGCTGAGGACACACAGGGAAGGATTGGAAGTGAAGAAACCCCAGGAGAGAGGAGGAGGAAGTAGAACACATGCTGCCCAGAAGCAGACCAAAGCCATCAGGACGACAGCTACAGTTCTGCTACAGCTACACTCTAAAATGTTCTGCAAAGCTTCACAAATCCAGACTTTTGAAGGTGCCTGGGTCTAAGGGCTCTAATTCCATCCATGCCATCATTGAGAGGTGATGGAAACTTAGGACTCAGGGCCATTTAAAACAAGGGGCTGGTGAAAAGGTGACCTTGAAGGTACCTGGACCCAGCCACTGGCTCTGGGCTCCTCCCCTCTCTCCCTGAGGTGAGGGCTTTGCTTCACCAAGCCTTCCTGCTGCGTGGCTCTGCTCAACTCGGGCCGCAAGAGGTTCCAGAGACCACAGACTGAGACCTCTGACACCATGAGCAAAATCAGCTCTTCCTCCTTTAATTGTTTCATTTTTCTATGTATTTTGTCCCATTAATGAAAAATAAACACAGATGCTAGTAAAAGGACAGGAATTCCCAGGCTAAATGGGGAGAAACAAGGACTGAATTTGTAAATAAAAAAAATCCTAGAAGTTGAAAAGGAATTGGCTATACTACTCCGATTTTAAAAGTTTTAACATTTGGCCCAAGAACATGGCATTGCAGGGGAAAAGACTTGGGCAGTGATGTGGAATGAGGAGCTGGCATCGCGTGTCCTTATGGACAAGCCTGTGGTCGCAGTTCTTACCCTCCCCCACTGATGTGGAAAACCAGGCAGGATCTCTTTCAAGGCTCCTCATGCCATCTCCACACTCAGTAGTCAAGCGGACTCCTGCAGAAATCCTCTACTGAATGTGAGCTCACAGTCTGAAAGCACAGGACAGGGGGCAACCCATCCCTTAAGAATTAGTTACGAGTAGCTATATCCACAGGGAGAGAAAGTGCTCCACAGGAATCTCAGATATGGAGGGGTGTGAAACACACGTAGAAAAAGGTATGTGTGAGGGGATTCTCCTCAACTTCCCTTTTAGGTTACTGTATACATCCTTTATGAGGTCACACGATATTGTGAAGGGTATGTTTTCCCTCATTTCTTTCTCTGAGAGTTTGCTGCTTGCATAAGGCAATGCTACTGACTTCTCATTGTTGACTCTGTACCCTGCCACACTACTGAATAGGGATATTATATCTACATGTTTTTTGGTGGAGTTTTTGGAGTCTTTTATGTAGTGTATCATGCTATCTGCAAATAGTGTTACTTTAATTTCTTCCTTTTTAATCTTTATTCCTTTTATTTTTGCCTCCTGTCTAATTGCTTTGGCTGTTGTTTCCAAAAGTATGTTGATTAGGAATAGTGACAGGGAACTTCCTTCTCTTGTTCCTGATTTCAGCGTAAAAGTGTTCGGTTTCTGACCATTTAATATGGTATTAGTTGGTTTTTCAGGTGGATATCAGAAAATGGAAAGGTATCCCTTGCTCTTGGGTAGGAAGAACCAGCATAGTGAAAATGGCCACACTCTGCAAACTGCTATATGGATTTAATAAATTCCAAATCAGAATACCATTAACATACTTCATAGATCTAGAAAAAATATTCTTAAAATTAATTTGGAACCAGAGAAGACCTAGAAAAATAAAAGCAGTTATGGGCAACAAAGGCAGGTCAGGAGGCATCATAATCCCTTACTTGAAATTATACTACAAAGCTACTATAATAAAACTGATGTGATACTAACAGAAAACATAACTGAGGATCAGTAAAACAGACTAGAAGATTCAGAACCAACTGTAAACACACTCAGGAACCTTATCTTTCACAAGGGAGCCAAACATGTTCCCTGGAACAAAGATATTCTATTTAATAAATGGTCATAGTAAAGTTGGTTCTTCACATGCCAAAGACTAAAACTAGACCCATGTCTATCACTATGCACTAAACTAAAATCAAACTGCATCAAAGATCTAAATATTAAAACAGAAATGATAGGCATGAACTCTTGCAATTGATCAGACCAGGCATTCTGATGAAAGAAGATTTATTGGAGGTAGGAGCAATTAGGACGCCATCCAGCAGACCACAATAGCCCTGAGCATAAGGGGACAGGGGATTTTATAGGTTTTTTTAGGGAAGGATGTTTGCAGGCTGGAATAGCTGAGGGAGAGCTAATCTTGGCAGGGCTACCTGGTCTATGAGGTATTTTTTATGTTAACAAAGGAGAGTTTGGTCCCAGCTCGGATCCAAGGTACAAAGTTGGGCAAAATTGTTTTGTGGTTTGGCTCTGAGCTTGGGGTCAAAAGGAAGTGAGCCTTGGAGTAAGAGTGAAGATCTTGACTTGTCAAGAAACGCTAAATTTACTGGAAGAGAAAATAGGCAGAAATCTCAGACATAGATGTAGCCAGAGATTTCATGAACAGAACCCAAATTACCAGGAAAATAGTACGAACAATCAGCAAATAAGATCTTACTTTATTAAAAAGTTTTTTTGCACAAAAAAGTCTTCAACAGAGTGGAAAGATAACACACACAGTGGGAAAAAATTATAGCTAGCTTTCTCACAGATGAAGGACTTATATCTTGAACATATAAATGGTTGAAAAACATTAGACCTCCCAAATTCAAAGACCTGAGAAAAAATGGCAGAAGGAGGGACAAATGCAATGGGGGAAGGGAAAGGAAGAAAGGAAAAAGAAAAAAAATGTATACACAAGACAGCTCAGATAGTTTTACAGCTAACTTCTCTTAGTTCCTTGAAAAGAATCTTTTTTGCTATTATTGTTTAGACAAGACATCACGGCTATATTTTGCATTCTGATTAACTAATAGGAAGACAACAATATGCAACTGATCAACTATTATAACTCTCCTAATACAGCAGCCCCTTGCTATTTTGTGGTTTGACTTTCACAGACTCATTGTTTTGTGAGTTTTCGAAAAATAGTAATCTAAATTATTCATTTTGGAGTTTTCACTATATTGCAGGATTTTACAGTACCGTACTATACACATATGTTGTTAAGATTACGTAGGTTTACAAGGTTAGAAAATGGTTAAGAACTTTAGAAGTATTTTTAAAAGTGTGGGAAAGGTTTATAAGAGTGTAGGAAGCAATGGTAAAGCCTTAATATATATGTATTGAATATGTATATACATATGTATATGTATATAAATGCTAAAATAAATATAACGTCACTACTTTGTTGGTTTTCACCTATCTTGGGGCTGTCTGGAGTGTAATCCCCATGATAAGTCAGAAACCCCTGTAACCTGTTTTGAAATGTATCAACTACTGGAACAACTAAGTTATCAACTATTGTAACCTTCCTACTAACCTGTTTCATTATCCTTTTTCTCTTTAAGATAAAAAGCACAAAATAAGTAAAAGGATCAATGAAGTAAAGGCAAACTTCCAATCCACAAAGCTTAACTAAGACCTTACAGAAAGCAATAGATAAACTTGAAAAAACAAGTGGAAATTTACAAAAGAGAAACATGCAGCAATTTAAAACACATCAGTGGGTTTGGTTGGGTTAAGTGGTGGGCTACTATTTATAAACTCCAGTCATGGGCAGCTGCTATATCTGTAAATGAAGTTTGTCTGCAGTGCATCCATGCTTGCTTACTAATGTGGTATCTTAGGTTTCTGGTGAGCTCTCACAAGGGTGAGCAGTTGTGATAGAGACCGAATGACCCACAAACCCTGAAGCTCTTTAAGAAAACATTTACCAACCTTTGGTCTCAATTCGACGTATAAGAGAATTAGTGATTTGAAAGACAGAGCTAAAGGTATCACATAGAACATAGCAGCAAAAGATACACAGTTTGGGTCACAGAGATAGCTCAGTGCCTGCCTAGGCAAGCACAAGGACCTGGTTTCTATCCCCTGCAGCACATAACTGTGCTGGCTCCTGCCTAGATATGATGAGCCGGCCACCAAGACTCAGCGTAGTGGTACCTGCCTATAATCCCAGTGCTAGAGAGGCTGAAACAGGAGAATCGCTAAGAGTCCCAGCTCCGTAGTGAGGCCTTTACCAGATACATAAAGTTAAAATGAAACAAAAACAGAAGCAAACACACAGATGGACTATAGGATACTGAAACTGAGACACAAAGCACAACATGAGAAGCCAACCATGTCCATTTCAGCATTGTCCAGGTTGCCCAGCCTCTGCAGAGAGCACTTCTGGATGACACAGCTTAGCTGGCTATGGTTAGGTAGTGTCATGAGCTCCGGCCAGTGGGACACAGGCAGGAGGGGCAGTAGCACTTTCCAGTTCTCCTAAAAGACCCCTCCAATGTGTTTCTTCATTAGAAGACAAAACTCAGAAGCTCTTGATTTCTCTGCAAATAGTGCTCCATCCCATCTGCTGCCTCCAGCTGTGATGTGAACTAGAAGAGACCATGCTAAAGCCACCCATGTCCAGTTTCTTCCAATGGCTGTCACACCCTACTGAGCATGTATTTAATCAAACTTCAGAAGGAAGAAAAACCAATGATTATTCTGCCACCTGAATGTGCATCTGGCCCATATGCACATCATGACTTCATGGATCTGGGAGGTGTCAGCTATTTTGCGTTTCTACCAAGATCCTCAAAAGTAAAAATAATCCCAGTCCAGGTGTTTCTTGGTGTATTTGCTTCTATTTTCTTGTTTCTCTAGTGAAAGTACACTCACCTTCAAATACTGGAGAAGCTGGCCAGTGCATTTCAGCAGGTAGGGACATTGGGTCCAGCTCATGTTTCTGAAAGTCACTTTGGCCATCCTGGTCACTCCCGTGCAGTCACCCTTAAAAGGCCTATGGGAGCCCAAGCTATGAAGATCTGGATGGTGTTTTCCCACTGTTCATAATCGCCTTTGCCAAGGGCCCTGTCCAAGTGCAGCGTCTTTACTTTTCACTCCATTGTGGGTCCAGATTTAGTGACTGAGAATTCCTGGACTCTGGCCCCTGGGTAAGAGAATGCCTGGAAAGCTCAGGTCTGCCCTGGGGTAGTCCTGACCTGAGACACTCAGTGGAGAGCAGCCCAGAATTAGAGCGGGGTTGAAGCTACCCCTGGTAGCAGGGTCCTCTGGACCTGCATCTGCCCCAGCCAGCAACGCTGGGGCTGCCAAGGCCCTTCTCCAAGGGTGGCTCCTTCTGCTCTAAGGCCTTGGTTGTGGAAACTGGAGTGAGGTCTGAATCAATCTCTGGCCAGAACCTGCTGAGTGCCCATCTTTCCCGAGCAGGCCTTAGGCCTGGGTGCGAAACTCAGTGAGGCCGTTTGCTTTGCATACTGGCCTGAAAAGAGGCGATGGGTGAATTCTGCACAGGGGACCTGAATGTCACAGAGAAGAAAGGTGCATGGAGACAGCCTAGCAAGCTTGCAAAACCTTTATCTAAATGAGCCTGTCCCAGCGCAGGCCAGATAGCTCAGTGGACTAAAGCGCCTGCTTAGGCAAAGCACAGAGGCTGGGTTTGCTCCCAGTATGCCATGCTGGCCTTGCCCCCAGGGCTTGTTGAGATGGTGATTGAGACTACTTGTGGTGGTACACACCTATAATCTCAATGCTTGGGAGGCTGAAAATAAGAGACCCACTACGAATCTGATCTGTGTAGTGAGACCCTGCAGACTCTGTAGACCCTGTACTACACACACACACACACACACACACACACACACACACACACACACACAGGAGCCTGTCCCATCCTTATGAAGGATAATACCAGCATTGGCAGAGTCTAAATTCTCATCTCTGTATGTATTTAGAAGTTTCTGATACCCTGCACAGTTTGTATATTCTTCTTAATAAGCTTTTTTTTCTTGAAACTATGGCTTTCTTGTAGTGAATGAGTATGCTCAAACTTCAGTACTAACACTGATATTAGCTTTTCTCTTCTTGTCCTTCCATGATGTACTATAAGTAAAGCTAGGTCCCATCTCTCAGGAAAAAGGTGGAGCACGCAAGCATATGATAAGAGGGTACACACCTAACAAAGTATTAAAATGGACAATATCAAAAAGGTAGCACGTAGCAGGCATTGCTTTCAGGACTCTTCACTGGTCTGTCCCTAAAATAATGACTCACCATGAGCACTGTTCCCCCACCTTGTAGAGGGAACCTGTGGCTGAAGAGCTAGCTAACTGTCCAGGTCACATAGCTGGAAAGTGACAGAATCCGACTTCAGCCATCAGTTGAGGTCCAGAGCCCATGAACACAGCCACCCTGCTGTCGGACAGTCTAGCTTCATTTTCTTCTTATAGAAAATAGGTGGTCTGGCCAGCCAGATGGCTCAGTGGTCTAAAGCACCTGCTTAGGCAACTGTGAGGACCACGGTTTGATCTGGCACCACATGCTGCGCCAGCTCTACCCTCAGGGCAGGCTGAGCCAGCCATAATATACATATATAAAAAGAAAACACATGGCCTGGGAAGCTCTATGGGATCCTGGAATTAAATTATCCAATATGGTAGCCATCTATGGGCCCCAAGCTCTTGGAGATGCCAGTCCAAAATGAGATCTTCTCTGAGAGTAAAACGTACACTGTGCTTTGAAGACTGAATGAAAGAAGGCAAAACATCTCTTGTAATTACAGTATTTCATATTGATTAAAAGGTGGAGTTGACAATGCTGACCTGTGATGGCCTGACTTACGGCATTTTGAGTAATGATTTTGTGAAAGTGAATGCGTTCGTAGAAACTGTTCTTGGGACTTTGAACTTGTGTCCTCCTCAGCTTTGCCATCCATGCTTCCAGGGCTGGGCAGCTCCCCGACAGCCTCCAAGGCAAGGGAGCCATTGCTCCCTCCACAGAGTGCTGGGCTGGGAAGGGAGGAGAATGGGCGGGCCAGGTGGAGTCTGTGCGTTTTTCATCGAACAGTGTTTTCAACTTTTAATGAATTTATTGGAGTGAAATCCTATCACAAGAACCTTTTGTACTTAGGAGTAAATAAAATCTATTTTTATAATTAGGTTCACACTTTTGCTTTTTAAAATGTGGCTTTTGGAAAGTCCAAACTTACCGCTCACATACTCACACCGTGCACTGAGTCCTCCAGTAATGCTAACACAGACTAGACTGAGGGTACAGAAACTACCCAGGCAGCTGGGGCACCTGTTCTCCAACAGCTGAGAACAGACCACAGAAAGTAAGTGTGCGAGCCCCTAATTACTCACCTGCGCTCTTTAGCATCAAAAGGGCCCAGGAGAGGGTACCCAAGGGCCCCTCACTCTTGTTAGTCATTATTTGCTGAGTGAAGAATGAACCTTGGGCTTCTCCTGTGGAAGTAACTGTCAGAACTCTCAAGCATCAGAAGGGGCCAAGTGAGATAACCGTGGCTTCTGCTGTGACCGCAGACCTCACTCCGGGGTGGTTTTGGCTGCTCCCCTTGTCTTCCAGGTAGCAGGCCCAAGGCCAAACCCTAGGCGCCTGTGTGGAGCACTCCACACGCACAGGCACCTTTCCACTCACTCTCCTGCACCCCACAGCCCAGCACCATAGCGCTTCAAGCCTCAGTTTCTCGTTTCTCGCGTGGAGGCGTGCCGCAGCTCCTCTGCTCTCTTCCCTGCCCCGCCACCTTCTCCTGTGTTCTATTTCCCTGCCTTGCCCAACCCACAGAACTGGTTTTCATTTTGTAGTTCTTGCCCTGTGTAAATGAGATCTCTGGTAGAGGGAATGGCTCTGAAACGTTCTGTAAGCCTGAAGTACAAAGTGTTCCCTGTTTTTCCCTCTGAGGGATCCCTGCTTCGGTGGGGAGTTACAAAGGAGTGCTTATTCTTGCAACAACCTGGAGGGGAGGGGAGGGAGGCTGCCCAGAATTGATGCCCAGTGCTGGTACAGAGAAGGGAGCGGAGAGCAGGAGCCAGGGGGCACAGACGCAGTGTGGGCGGCCTGCCAGAGCTCACTCTACGAGCCAGAAAACAAGTAAGAATCACCGTAGCCCCTGTTGTGGCTGCTGGTTTCTCAGCCTGTGAGTCTCACCTGGGTAAGTCCTTTCTTTCTTTCTTTCTTTCTTTCTTTCTTTCTTTCTTTCTTTCTTTCTTTCTTTCTTTCTTTCTTTCTCTTTCTTCTTCCTTTTCTTTCTTTCTTTCTTCTTCCTTTTCTTTCTTTCTTTCTTCTTTCTTTTCTCTCCTCCTCCTCTTCTTCCTTTTCTTTTCTCTCCTCCTCCTCTTCTTCTTTCCTTTCTTCCTTCCTTCTTTCCTTTCTTCCTTCCTTCCTTCCTTCCTTCCTTCCTTCCTTCCTTCCTTCCTTCCTTCTTTCTTTCTTTCCTTTTTTTTTTTTTTTTTTTTTTTTTTTTTTTTTTTTTTTTTTTTTTTTTTTTTTTTTTTTTTTTTTTTTTGTCTTTTTGAGGCATGGTCTCACTACATAGTTCAGGTTGGCCTTGAGCTCACTTTGTAGCCCAGGTTGGTTTCGAACTCCACGATGATCCTCCAGCCTCAGCCTCCTCAGTGCTGGGACTACAGACATGCGCCGCTTGGATTTTTCACTGGGCTCATGCACACAGAGGTCAATCTCATGGTGGACAATTAATTGGCGGGGAAATTAGGCACTGTGCCCTGAACATGCTGGGCCGCTGAATCACTGTGCAGTAAAGGACATAGGTTTTGTGGTTAAGCGGCCACTGTATAGTAACTTCATGGGACCTGAACCTTGCCAGGCAATGGAATGTAATTTGGGTAAAAGTTGCAGGGCTCTGTTCTGAGGTTATCCTGAAATTGCCACTGGACACAGCTGGACCGGTTATCCCGGCAGCCTGTAGAAAGGTTTCTGTGACTCTGCAATTCCAGGTTTTGTGACTCCGATTTTAGTCAGAGCAGGGTTGTAACCTGATGGTGGGCTGTGTTCAAGGCTTCAAGTCTGCCTGGCAGTGACTACTGCTTCCTGTCCCAAGGCTTCTGGAGCCTGGGACTGCCAGGGGCATCCTAGGCATAGCAGGATGTTGGGGAACGTGCCAGCCT
>PVKN010020536.1:0-15892 GCA_004027915.1 Capromys pilorides
CTGTTCCCAGTATGATACTGCTACTTGACTACTTTTAATGACAGTACAGTACTAAGTTACTGCTGCCAGAGTCATCTATATATTGATGCTAATGTGTCATAAAAGTTATGGAATAATTTGTTTATGCAAAAGTTTAGATGATGTAGCTTAGAGTATTATTCTTCATTTTCTAACTATAACACATAAAACAGTTTTACATGTTGTCAGCCACTTAGCATATGGGCACAATTAGAAAGTTGGCAGCTGATGAATTATAGCATATCCAGTACAATTCACTTCTATAGAATTCTTTAGTTTTTAGAATGCTTTTTCAAAAGATGCAATAAAATTCTATAAGAACAGTTATTTGAATCACTTAATTGTATGTCATTTTACAAATTAGTGGTCCAAAGTCTTGTATGTTGAGTGAAGATTTATATTTATCTTTTTTTGAAGCTTATTATTATTATTATTTTTTTTTTTTTTGAGGCAGAGTTTCACCATGTCTTCCAGGCTGGGTTTGCACTTGAGATCTTGCCTTATCTCCTGGAGTGCCAAACTGGTGCCTTTGAAACAGTTTTTTTTTTCCTATAAAATTCTAGAATTTTGCATCCTTATGTTAAGCTGCACAGATGCAGGAAATTAGCAAGGGTAAATTCAGGTGGGAAAAGTGATTACTGGTGTCCATTGCAGCTGGGAAGCCATATGTGACCTATAAAGCCACGGTTCATGCGAGTCTCGGCCAAGTGCTTCTGAGGTCATCAGTTCGCTGTCATGGAAGTGCCTCCTAAGGAATGTACGATGATAGGGCCTTAGGTGAGCCCTTTTCTGGAGGTTGACTCTGCCTTTGACTGCTGCTGTGAGTTAGATGTGTACATACATTGTCCTTCTGTTTAAGGACTTTTATTGGCCGGTGGAAAGCCTCATTTTTAAGTGAAGGGTACAGGAAATTGATGTTTAATAAAGGTTGGGAGGTACAAGGTAAAGTGCCAATTTGCGTAACTGTACACACACAGTGACATTTTTCAATTGGTTTTGGCATGATTCAGATGGAAAATTATTTCCTTTTAGCCAAGTGGACTTTGAAGTGATGACTGAAGGTTCCAAACAAGGAGTTCTTCTTGGTCATTTCACACTCTTGGGAAAAGATTTTATTTTAGCTTTAAAATCTGCCTTGCCTTCTTGGTTTAGCCTTATTTCCCTCAAACAAACAGAGCTATCTTTTAGGCAATTTCCTTTATGAGGTCTATATAATTTATACCCAAGAAAGTATGGGAATGCATTGTATACAATCATTTTTTTAGCCCAATTGTACAATCCTTGACAGTGCCCTTGACAAGTACAGAATGTACGCGGTAGCGTGGTTTAGTTATTTACTTTTTAAACTTTTTAAACATCTTCTGTGTGGCTCAGAACCATCCTAGAACTTAGTTTAGTTCTTTTAAGTTTCATAGGTATTTACTGATTTGCATGAAAAAGAGCTAAATTTTTTTTCCCCCCTTCAGCTTTCTGAGACTCAAGCTGGCAATGAACTCCTGGTCTTCCTGTCTTGGACTCCCAAGTCCTGGGATTACAGACATGTATAACCACACCGAGCTGAGAAAAAAGAAGCTTATTTCTTGATGAAATTCTGATAATTATTTGTAATATAACAATGTCAATGAAACAAGAACGTTTTGTTCTTCTCTGTCAGGATATTTTAGCATAGCGTTTTAAATTTAGTCACTTAAATTGTGGAAGGAATGCTGATTTAGATTGACAAATGTATTTTGGATTCTCATAACCTGTTGACTTAAGTCTGTATGCACTGGTACATGACCCTACCTTGATTTTCAAGCTGATTATTTAACTTGTGACTATGGTACCCTGTAGGGTTATAGTCAGAGAGCTACATTTGTAGGAGGATCTGAATGAATATATTCATGTAGAAACAAAGTGTAGCTTTTTGGGGGGAAGGGTCTACAGGGTGTTCAGGATCTCACTACTTGCAGTGACCTGCCTATTCACAGCCTCCCAAGAGCTGGGATTACAGGCATGTGCCACAATGTCCAGTCTCAATTGCTCTCTCAGCAAGCCCAGGGGACGGGGAGGGCACAGCAGGCCTGGGGATTGAGCTCCGTCCCCTGCACCTGCTTGCAGGTGCTTTAATCTGCTGAACTATTTGTCCAGCCCAATGTTTTGAATAAATATACAAAATGGCAGTTAATAGAGTTTTAACTAGGTAGAAGGATCAATTGATGTCTTGGTTATGTTTTTTCTTTTTTAAACTTTTTTGTGTCTGGCTAAGCCTGCCCTGGGGACAGGGCTGGCATGGCATGTGGTGCTGGGAATCAACCCACAGTTCTTGTGCTTGCCTAAGCTTACCTAAACAGGAGCTTTAGACCACTGAGCTATCTTACTGGCCCCTTAGTTATATTTTAATTGCTGGAAAAAAATATCTAATACCCACAAGTTAAAGGAGGAAAGATTTATTTTGGCTCAGTTTATACAGGTTTCAGGCCATAGTTGTCTGGTTCCAAGGCAGAGAAACATGGCAGAGGGGCCTGGCGTAGGAGAAATCATCCATGGCAAGGCAAGGAGGAAGCAGCTAGCAGCAAGTTGTGAGCCTTCCTTTCCTTTCCCTTTTTATTCCATTCAGGCTACATGACTATTGGTTGGTGACATGCACATTCAGAATGGGCCTTGCCATTATCAAGAGCTATATGGTCAACTAATCATGTACTCATAATAATCTAGTATCACACACTCATAGTGTCACATAACCATGGTCCAGCCACCTCTCAAAAGCCCCACCTACGAGCACATAAGTCACTGCAGTTGGAAAGCGAATTATAGAACAAAAACGGAGCAGGGTGGTGGTGAGGGGATCTGTATATTCCAACATGATGTAAGGTATATGTTTCAGCATACAGTGGTCTCTCCCTTATTGTGGGAGTTACTTTCCAGACACCCCCATGATAAGTGAAAATCAGTGAAGTAACAAGTTACATTTATTTTAGTATTTCTATAAATTTTAAGGCTTTATAAGCCCTTCCCACACTTTTATAAACCTTTCCTACACTTATAATGTTCTTAACTATTTTCTAAACTCATAAAGCTATGTAATTTTTACAACATACATATACTGTACACTATAGCAAAATCTTGCACGGTAGCAAACAATCCATAATTTATATTAATATTTTTTGAAAACAATGAAACTGAGTCTGCAAAAGTTGAACCATGAAATAGCGAGGGTCTCCTATACACTCTGCCATTTACTGATGACTTGATCTCTGAAAAATTATGATGTTAAAAGTGTTAAGTCCATCCAGCTTACATGCACAGTTATGATTTTTAGCAAATATCCATTTGATTAATCAACATATCAGTCAATATTTAGAACTTGGCCATCATCTCAGAAAGTTCTTGTGGCCAAAGAAACAAGTTGTTGAGCCTTGGTTATCAGTAAGGATAATAATAAAGCTGTCATAACAGTTTGCTAACATTTTTACAGTCCCATTTAACAATTTTGTGTGAGTTAGCAAGTTTCTAAAAATTTCATTTGCTCTAAACCCTGTGAGAGGGCCAGAGAGATAGCTTGGCAGTGTAAATGCCTGCCTGGCAAGTGCAAGGACCCGGGTTTGATCCCTGCTGCTGCATGGCATGCTGGTCCTGAAACCCCGTGCACATAGTGCTAGCCACCAAAACTGGGCCTGGTATGCATGCCCTGTAATTCCAGTGCTGGGGAGGCTGAGACAGGAGTATTACTATGAGTCCAAGCTGTGTGGTGAGACTCTGTACCAAATAAGTAATAAATAAATAAAAGATTAAAAAACCCAATGAGAGGAGCTGTGGATATAGTTTAGCAGCATAAGCGCCTGCCTGGCAAATGCAAAGCCCAAGTTTGATCCCTGGTTTTGTAAAACAAAACCCAAAACTATTAGATGGATTGTTATATCAGTTTTCATAGGTGAGGAAGACAAGACCAAGATTATTTTTGACTTTCCAATGTAGCCCAGTTACTGAATCAGTTTGAAAGTTTCATGAATAATATATATCTTTGGGTCTTTGTGTTTTTTGAGTCCCTGGCTGTGTAGGTTACAGCTACCAAATGTTAGATCTTGTTATTATGAAAAAGGGGATAGAAGGAGATCATGATTACACATTTTAACTGGGCTTCGCAGCACATACGTGTTGCTCCAGCAACGTGGAGGATAAGGCTGGAAGATGCTTGAGCACAGGGTACAAGGCAGCCTGGGCAATATAGCAAGATACTGTCTTTAAAAAAAATCCACATTTGAACTGTGTTTACTGTCCACCAGTGCTATTTATTAACTCTGTTTCTTATGCAGGCTGCCTCTGGCACCATCAGGTTTAAAGTCTCTAAAAGGGAGTAGGAGTGGAAGAGGGTGACTAACTCGTGAATGTCCATGTGAGAATGCTTTGTGGACTTTGAAGAGCTGTGCATTGATGTTATCTCTGTCTGTGGAAAAGGTGGCTACTTATTCTCCCATCCTGGCCTCACTTGCTGCTGAGTGTAGGCAGAAATGGAATAGACAGCATGTCAGAGAGAGCTGGTCCTTGCTTTTCAGTCCCTGGTGTGCTGAACGCTGTTTGCAGAGCTCTTTCTCTCACAAGCTTCTCTAACATTCAAAAGCCTCAGATCATCTTCTTACGCCAGCCTCACAGTGTAGTTCTTGTTGCTAGCTGTGTTAGAAGGCTTTTTGTTGTAAGATGGGTGTGGTGGTGCAGGGCTGTGATCCCAGTATTCAGTGCTGGGTCTTTGGGGATCCCTGATAGCATCACAGCAGGGTGAGGGTTGTCTGGTCCAGGTGCTGCTTGTAGGTCTGGCCTCCATTGAGAGCACACACTGTTCTTCCTGGAAGAGAAAAATCCTCACTCCCTTCCAGTCTTAAATTCAGCTGAATTACCATGTCACCAGGACCTGCAGATCTGTGAGGCGGAACAGTGACCCTGAGGTTGCCTTTAAGGTTGGATCCAACACGTTACTGCATTGTTTATGTTGAGAATTTATTGCCAGGGGTAATTATTAAGTTTCTGTCTTGACTGGTGTTTGATTTTAAAGGTACCTGTGATTCTAAGGCTGTTTCAATCTTGGAAGCCATCCCAAGATTGTTTTCATGGAGTTAAAGGTTTTGAGTTAAACACATTATTCATAGAAATATAAAAACAAAACCTGACTTGTGAATTTCTGAATTCTTCTCGTAGCATAATGTGTCTATTAAAAATTTTTGTTTTACAAAATATACCATATGTTCTTTAATTGTTCAGGACAGAGTCTAAGATCTGGTAGGTTCTTTCTTCCTACACTCCCCTCTAAGAAATACAAAATGTAGCCATTATTGATGTGAGATTTTGCTCTGTTCTTAAGGGGAGAGAGGGCGCTTGGCTGTGTTCCTTCTTGAGGTCCAGGTTGTATTCCTTGGTTCTGCCAGGACACACATTTAGCAGTACCTGTGAAGTCCCAGCTTCAGAGGGAGGGAGGGGAGGATACCTAACAGGCTAAGGCAAATTCACTTTCAGAGCTGGAGACTCATCAGCACATTCTCACTGCCAGAACCAAGCCTCCGGAGTGGCTCATCTTTATTTTTCGAACCTACAGCTCTGAATCAGATATAAAAGCCAGTTGTTATCTTCAATAATTTTATAAGATCTTATAATGTTATCAGCAGAATTTGACACCAAAAAATTGTGGGTTCCAAAGTCTCAATTCTTGCCAAAATTTGCCATATCTTATAATTTATAAAGAGAAGTGGTCATTTCTGTTGTATCAGCAAGTCCTTAGAGGAAAAGTATGGTATGAATTATATATTCTCCTAAATTTTTGGAGGCATTCTCTCAAAAGTATTTCATTATTAAGACATTTAAACCTGATTTGAGTTTCTGATACTCATTTTAGTAGTAAGATGGAAAAGCCAACCAAATATTTATCTTGAACTTATAGTTCTCAAAATTCACATTACTATAGCTGTCCTTTCTAGAGATGCAGCTATATGTAGGGCATAGTTTAATATCATATGTGTTTGGTGTTTCTGGATAGCCTATTTTAATTAAAATGGTATCATATGCTTATTTATAAATAGCACAGGGGATATTTAACTTACTACATTCTTTGTACTTTTTTTAAAATTAGTTTTATTGGTATGTTTTAGATACACATAGTGATTATATTCATCAATGTGATTTTGCACCTGTACATGATATAGCTTTTTTTTGTACCGCCCATTTCTCTACTCTCCCTTCAAGCCTTCCTCCCCTGTGCTCTAGTTTTTTGGAGGGCAACTAAATTTTTCTTTGAATATTTTAAATATTTTATTGTATTTGTGGTATATAAAATTGCATTTGTTTTGGAAATTTGTATATATATATATATATATATATATATATAAATTTATGTCTATATTTTGTATTTAATATATTTCCAAGGCTGTTACAAAACCCTGAAATTTCAGTGTTGGTAATAGATTTTCTAACATATCGGTACAAATCTCCATCTGTGAGCAGTAAAATCTCTTGAGCTTTGACACTTTAACTTGATAAAATCACTAATACTGTGTGTGACACTTTTGAAGTGGGGCCCTAGCTAGGCAGTGAGGTTAGACATGGGGATCCTCCCCTGTCTAGCCCATAGGACATTCTTGCTAGGTTGACAGGAGTGTTCCTAACCTTTCTGGGACTTGCCTGGCTTTAGAAAGACTGCCTCATTATATCTAGGGCCAAGTTAGGAAGCAGAAGGGGCTGCCAACCTAAAAATAGTCATGGCTTGCAAAGAGGACCTGAATGGCACAGATCCCTGTGGGCTTCTGCTGCCAGACGACAGACAGTCATGGAGGAAGGAAGGAGGTGACCACGTGGGGAGGGTGAATTGTGGGAAGACAGGTGCATAGGTCTGAGTGTTTTCTTTCTGACTTACATAGGGGGAAGTCATGTTTTAATGACCAACTTAAAAAACATTTAAAACAGCACATGTTCAGGTTATTCTTTTTTTATAAATCTAGGCCACTGGAATACATTTCTAGATGGTTTTAATTTGTGTGAAACTCCTTAATATTTAATGTTGATCACAGTCCGAAGAACTGAAACAGTAACATGCCTTGTTATGTGTCCTGCCTTGGAACACAAAGTAAAGTAGTGTCTTAGAACTTGCAGACAATAGGCCATTTAAGCAAAGACCTATATATTTAAAACTGGTGGTTTATGGGAGGATTATTTAACATCCTTACTGGAAACTCTTTGGATACAATATGCTACAAAATTTTTGTTGGAATCAAATGGATTAGAATACTGCAAGTCATAAAGATTAAATGTGGTCAAAAGGCCAAGAGCAGCGCCCACTTCCTTATAGCCTTCCCAGGCAGTTGTAGAGGTCTGATTAGATAAGAGCAGGAGAGTGCAGGTTTTTTTTTTTTTTTTTTTTTTTTTAATTAAGTAACTCCTTGACTTAGCAATGAATAGCCCTTGACTTTTCAGGGATTTAGGCATGGCATCATTGCATGTCATAGTCTGCCATTAAGTTTGGACAGGGTGATATGATTTGGGATTTGCAACAAGACCTCCATATTTCTTATCACATTTAGCACAGAAGTTAATCAAGTGGTAACTACAGTTTGCATTAGTCACTATAATGAAATACTCCAGATAATTAACATAGAAAAGATTTGTTTGGCTCATGGTTCTGGAAGTTCCAATCCGAGATTAGGTGGCCCCATTACCTTGGGCCTCTGGCCAGGGTGAAACATAGCAGGAGTGTGTGTGGAATAGCCTGCTTATATCATGAACCAGGAAGCAAAGAGAAAGAGTAGATACGCAGGGCTCCACAGTCCTTTCTGGAGGTGCACCCCTGATGGCCTAAAGACCTGTCGCTAGGTGCCACCGCCCAGATGTGCACTGCACCTCCCAATAGTACGATCATTTAATGCGTAGACCTCTGGGGGACACACATTCAAACCATGACATTGTTTCAGATGAGTGTCTCTTTTTATGGTATTGTGTTGGATTGTGTTGTTTGCTAGATGGAGAAGGTATTTTGAAGGGGCAAGGGAATAATGGTTTTCCCAAGTTGGAGAAAGACAATGGTAGCTTGGGTTTAGGGGCCAGTAGTGAAGGTGAGAAGTGGTTGCATTTGATGTGCATTTTCTTTTTTTAAAAGAATGTATTTGGTTGTTACAGGGTCTCACTGTGCAGCTTGGACTCATAGTGATCCTCCTGTTTTCAGCCACCCGAGCACTGGGGTTATAGTCATATGCCACTATGCCTGCCCTGGAGACAGGGCTGGTGTGGCACATGGTACTGGGGATCAAAATGTGGTCCCTGTGCTTGCCTAACCTTGCTTAAGCAGGTGCTTTAGACTGCCAAGCTATCATACAGACCCCTGGGGTGCATTTTCAGAGTAGTACCTACTGGCATTTCTACGGTGATGAGGGGAAAGAGGTGATTTAAGGGTAATTCCTAGTTCTCCATGTGATCAACCCAGGTGCCTAGTGGTGCCTTTTACTGAGAGTGAGAGATTCTGAGCAAAAAGTGAAGTGGCATAGGTCTAGAAGTCTGAAGTTCTGTTTTAGAATTATATGTAAATAGATGTAAGTGACAGCTGAGTAGTCAAATTTTGAGCAGGTTAGCCCAAATTAGGGCTAGAGATATGTTTGTGGTAGCTTCATCAGGGTGTATTGAAAACAAGATGTAAGTGTAGAAGAGAAATGGAATGAGGGCCTGAGACCTACCTGATTCTCAGCTCTTGGAGGTTGGAAAGAGAGGAATCCCTGACCACAGAGAAAAAGTCTGAGTTTTTGGATTAATGCCAAGGTAGGGAGTAGTGTTCTAAAGCCAAGTTTGGGAGGCGTCCTTCAGCGTGATCCCTGTAAGGTGAAGAGTTTTGCTTATCAATCAGGGAATGTTTTGGATAACTTTTTGGTGTGCCTGTATGTAATCAGTGAGAATCTTTGATGAGCATTAGGAAACTGTGGTAGATAAACTGTAGTAATTTCAGCCAAAAGTAAAAACAAGTACAACAAAGTAAATTGGTTAGCTATTTGCCACTGTGACCAAGATACCTGACATGGACAATGTAAAAAAGGAAAGGTTTATTTTGCCTCATGTTTCCACAAGTTTCTGTTTTGATAGACTGGCTCTGTGGCAGGACTATCATGATAGAGGGGAGTGGTACAGCAAGGTTGCTCACTGCCAGCAGTTTGACAGGAAGGGGCCTGGGAACCAGATAGAGACCCAGAGATAGCATCCCAAAGACCAACCTTGGAGGAGCTCGCCTAGACACAGCCAGGGGTGTACATGCCTAATGTAGGCAGCTAATTAAGTCAACAAGATTAATGACCAAACACGTGTTTTAAAAGTACCAGAAAAGGGGTTTAGTTATCCTTAGGTCCACCTCATTTGGAAGGAGATCGATAGCTGTTAATAATTTTTGAAAACTAACAATGGACAGAGGAATTGTTATGGTCTTTGAAGATTCCTGAAATCCAAATACTTCTTTCCAGCTCCAGTTACTGTCTGTAGTGCCACTATAAGGTTATTTGTTCAAGGACTCTTCTTTCAGAGGCCTCATTTTTTTTAGAGGCCTCATTCTGTATCATGCAAAAATATGAAAACGTAACTACAGCTCATGTATTTAAACAGCTGAGTTGTTGTTGATTGTTGATTTAATGGTGTTGTGGGAAACCCTTCATTTACTTATTCCTCAAGTCTAAGCTAAAATGCTGACTTATTTCATAGATGCTATCCCTGACTGCAACTCCTATAATAAGTGATCAGTGTTTGTATTTTTCTGAGTTAACTAAAATTTGGATGGCTATGCTTATTTTTTGTTTGTTTTATTCACTGTATAGTAACTCCTTGTGAAGTGTTTGGCATAAGATGGATTCTTGATAGTTTGCTAGATTGTATGAAAATAGATTCTTAGAGGAAACTTAGTAGTTTTGGCTTGGTTTTCAAGCTCAGTGTCTCCTCTAAGCATAATTTATTGCGATATAATTTACATACAGCAACATTTTTCCCTTTTTCATACTTCGTTGAGCTTTGACAAGCACGTATAGGTGTGTCACCACCAATTAGAAAGAAGAAATTTCTGTCTTTTGCGTTCAGTAATCTTCCTGAGGACACATTAATCTTGTCCCTATAGTTCTGGCTTTTGTTCACAGTGAATAATTTTTTTAAATGAACTTTGGGAATGAAATCTCCCTTTGATTAATATGGCTGGGTTCTGTTATGTCATTTGCAAGCAGTGCTTTCTGAAGGGCACTGTCCATTTTGTTTGCTTTTTGCTCCTTTGTGGTGTTCTTTGTGATGAGTCACAGTTGGCTCTGTAGTTTCAGGAATGGGAAGAATCACTTCGGTGATTTACAGAACTATGATCTGAAATGTGTTTGCTTGGTGGCTAGATCTTCTCTACCTCTGAGTGATAGTGGGTTACAAAACAATGGTTCAACATCCTGTGTCTAGTTTTTGCCCTAGTTTCTCTTTGTAGGAAAATTTAATCTGCTTTGTCTAACCCAGTAAAGTAGCGCATGCATTGGTTTATCTTAATTGACATCAATGATTGTAGCCAAAAGGGCTTCCTTGATATGACACCAATATAGATGAAGTTGTCCTCTTCTATTGGGAAGCAAGACTAGATAATTAATTTTAGCAAACACCATATGGGAGTCATAATTATGAATCCCTTTGTTTAAATCTTCTGTAGTATAGTCAATGTGGCATTATGTGACAATAGTAGTTCAGGACAAATGAAATATTCACTCTTGTTTTTACTTGTAGCTTGTGTGTGTGTGTGTGTATCTTTTTGAGACAGGGTCTCGCTGTATAGCTCAGGCTGGTCTTGAGCTCACTTTGTAGCCCAAGCTGGCCGTGAACTTGCAGTGATCCTTCTGTCTTAGCCTGTCAAGTGCTGGGAATACAGGTGTGCATCACCACAGCTGGCTACCTATAATTTTGAGACATACTATATAATGCATTATATTGATGTAGTCCATCTTTTCTAAAAAATTATTTATTTGATGCAGGGTCTTGCTACATAGCTCAGACTTTTAGTGATCCTTCTGTCTCAGCCTCCCCAGCACTGGGATTACAGGAATGCACCACCACTCCTGGTTTTGGTGGCAGACATGCATGCAGAAGAGCTTACCTTGCATTATCCAGGAAGTTACCCTTCGCAAATCTACTCCCCAGCACAGAAATGCCAGGCACAAGTTATGTCAAAGATGGTGTTGGCACACAGTGCACCCAGGTTCTTACCCTTGCCAGGCAAGCGCTTAGGTCACCAAGCTGTCTCCCCAGCCTGATGTAGTCCATCCTTAGACTTTTTTGTTGAGTTATTTTTTTCTGGAGGCTTGTCTCTAGTTTCTAGCTTTCCTTTGAATATATATGATTTTCTATATGCAATATTAGTTTATGGGATTCATGCCATTTCACCCAAGGGAGTTATATATGGAGAATTAAGAAGGATAGAAGTGGGGTTTTATCCTAACTGCACTGTTAAACTTTGTTTTGTCCCTTAGTTTTATTAGCCAATAATGATGGTAAACCAAAGAGGAGGTGGGAGATCATTTTAATCTTGACTCAGTCTGAATAATTTGTGGAGCTTAGTGGTGCTTACTGGTAATTCCAGCTTCTCAAGAGGCTGAGGCAGGTATCTGACAAGTTGTGGATCAGCGTGGCTACACAGTGATACTGTGTCTCAGCAAAGTAAACAAAACCTACATAATTGTGCAAACGTGAAAGCCGTCATGTCAGCTGCATTGCGTAATTCACAGGGCACCATCATCTTTGATATAACTTGTGCCCGGCATTTCCGTGCTGGGGAGTAGATTTGCGAAGGGTAACTTCCTGGTTAATGCAAGGTAAGCTCTTCTCCAAAGCTTATTCTCTCCAGATTTGTTTCCTCACATAGAAAATATGCAGATTGGATTAAATGAACTTGAGTAAACTGAATCCTGGAGGATGATTCATCAGTGTTAGTCATCCTCTGACCCATGAGTGGGCCCTGTCTGCTGCAGGATTGTAGAATTAGTCGTATTGTTAGAGTAGTACCTGTAGTAATCGTTTCAAGACTGTTTCTGTGTTTTAAATTCTTTTTAATCATTTGTTTGTTACAGGTTTTCACTACACAGCTTTGGCTTGTAGTAATCCTCCTGTCTCAGCCTCCCCAGTGTGGGGATTACAGGGGTAGCATAGCATGTGGAACTGGGGATCAAACCTAGGTTCTTGCGCTTGCCAGGTAGGCAATTAGACTGTCAAACTATCTCCCCAGCCCTGTTTCTCTGTTTTAGTGTTCATAGTCATGTGTAGACTTCTGCCTGCAAGACTGTTGGTATGAATTTCAAGTGTCTAAATCACACAATCTGTTGTTAGAATTTGGAAGACATTTGTTTAAGGGATGACACTGTTTTGTAAAGTAACAGCTTTGATGCTAATTATTCATGTTGTGAAAAATAGGGATGCTTAGCTCATGGTTCTGAGTGGAACCATCTTTTAGTTTTAACTTTAGCTCCTTGACCAGAAAAGTACAATTTACATACAACATGTTTTATTCCACTGGAATATGATTGTATTTTTTTCATATTGTGGTACTTGAGTAAGATTCTGAAGCAAATAGAAATGTATAAAAATCGCTCTTCCTCCTTCCCTCACTCAAGATGATGAGCCATCTTCAGTGGTACAGTACATTTTCAGGAGTTTCTCATATATTTTATATTTATTTCTGAAACTAGTTGGCAATTATAGATTTCCTGAATTTAAGGATATGAAATTCTTAATTTATATAGCACATAAAAACTTGTGTACAGATATATAAAGTTTCTAAGTTCCAGTGGTGGTAGGTATAGGTGCATACTTAATGTCTTCCCTGCAAAATGTTTTTTTGTTGTTAATTATCTAAGTTACTGCCATATTCTGGTCTCTTTGACTGAGAAGCAGTCATCCAGCATCAGTGAATGCTGATTTAATCTGGTATGTTTTCAGAGACAGTTTGGATAGAAAAGTAAATTGCTTGCTTAATACAACTTGTCGTTTTTGTTTTGTTTTGAGTTCTACTGTAAGTATTGTACAGTATAACCAAGAAACATCTGGATAAAGTTTCTGCCTATAAAAGCTCAGAAAAGTCTGTAGTGTTTCACTGCCAGAGAGTCTAAGGAAAATTCTTTAGGGGAAAGAAGTAATTTCACTCAATTCTATTATTACTGCAAGGCTGAACTGGCCTTTGAGTAACTGGTCTCTAGAGAGGATCATCATAAGATCCGTGGTGTTCGGATTTCTTTTGGTCTGGTTCTAGTGTCCGTATTACTCATGAAAAAACAGTATCATAGGCACAGCCAAAGATATGTCTTCTTTTTTTCTTTAAAAAATAACTTGAATAAAACATAACTTTAAACTCTCAACTCTGGTATTATAAGGAATGTAAGTTAGCTGGATAAAGTTGATTTTTGACATTTACATTAAGCCAAAGCTCTGGAGTTAAGTTTTAAGTATTACTTAAAAAATAAGATGCTTTTCAAATCTTATATATTTTTTGTCCTTTACATTTTGTTTGTGGTATTTAATATATTGAATTACCCTGACTTCAAATTGTAGAATATGTGAAAATGCAAAGGTTGTTATAAGCAAATGTGGATATATTTTTCCCTACTTTTAAAAATCTTTATTTTTTGGCTGGCTCAGCCTAACCTGAGGGCAGGGATGGCACAACATGTGGTGCCAAGGATTGAACTGCGGTTCCCTGGGCTTGTCTAAGCTTGTTTAAGCAGATACTTTAGACCACTGAGCTATCTCACTGACCCTCTTCCCTGCTTTTTGAAAAGCCAAGTAGTCAGATATGGTGCTCTGCTTTGTATAAATTGTCAGATTCAAAAATTGATTAAGTACTATGTAAAAGTTTTATGTTAACTACCATGGCTATTCTATGGTTTTACCAATAACAACATGGAATGTGGTAAGAAATTATGTGTGTATGTGCGTGTGCGTGTGCGCGTGTGTGTATGTTTTACTATGCTATCTTGTTTATTTGGTCAACTGCATATTATGATTTTAGTTGTGGTGGTGTGTATGTGTATGGGCATGTGTACATGTGGGCATATGTATAAACAAAATGAATGAGGGAGCGTAGAAGGGAGGGTCTGAAGAAACTAGGATTGCTTCAGCATTAGGATTTAAAGTGCTGCAAGTATTAGTTTAATTTGGCCATTTGACTTTACCATCAGGTTAGCTCCAAGAGATAGGAGCAGGGGAATACAACCTTGTTAGGGCTGCAGTATTTTGATTATGTTTGAAGAATGTAGGATGTCCTGAAGAGTAGTTACTTGAAAAATAAGGCCAATGTTAAAACATTTTACTGAGTAAGATTACTAAACTCTTAGGAATGCAGTTTTAAAATTTTGTGAATGTGTGGGGTCTCCCCTATCCTAGTTTGAGGTTTTAGAAATTTCATCAGCCAGAAAATTTTGGAATTGCCCATTTTTGGAATGAACTACAGAAGTCAGACATTTTAAACATCACTAGGCCAGTTGACTGGCTTTCTGTTGATTCTTCATACGCGAGGCGTTTTATCCGTTGTAGTATCCTTGGCATAGTCCTGCAGGGCCTCTGTGAGTCATTGTATGTGGTCTGCCTTTACCCAAGTATTAGCAGACATCAGTTCTCCATGGTCAGTGCTCATTGCATTGTAACAAAAGGTTAAAAATCCTTACCCACGTGGTTTAAGCAGAATACCTGTGAATCATCTCTATTAGTGTAAAAATGGTGGTTTTCCTTTGGATACTGATTTCACATTTTAGGTGTGTTTTACTTTTGCTTTAGAGGACTGTGCCATGCTATCTATAACCAATCTCTGTTTTTTTCTTTACCTCATTTTGTGGCAGGGTCTTCCTAAGTTACCTGGTCTGGCCCTACACTCATGATTCTCCTGCATCTTTTTTCAAGTAGCACCATGCCCCATAGAACAATGTTCTTGGAGGAAAAATTTTTTTTAAGTGATCCTGGGTTTGGAATCCAGGATCTTGCATGGTTTAGGCAAGTTCTCTGCCACTGAACTATACCCCAGTCATCTCTATGCTTTTAAAATACTTGGTCATATTTGGTTAATGATAAATATAAACTTCATCATTATGTGATATTGAGGGTGAGTAGAGGCAGGAGGCATATATTATGAGGTAGACTTTGTTTTGTGCTTCGTTTTCTTATGACAAATAGTTTCACTCGTAGCATTTTTTTGCAAATCAGGATTTTCTTTAAAAATTTTGTTTTTAAATATGAGTCAAGGTCTCACTATGTTCCTTACAAATGATCTTCCTGCAATACAGTATTTTACATAATAGTGTATTATTCAGCAATAAAGATAAATTCAAGGCTTCTGTAGATAAATGGAAGCAGCTAGAGACTATATTGGTAAGTGAAATAGTCCAGATCAGCATGTGCAAACCTCGTAGTATCTTGATAGTGTGAGAATGATGAAAATCTGAAAGGCACAGCAGATCTGGTGAAAGAAAAAGGAATTGTTTAATGGGAAGGAAAAACTGGGATAAGGAAAAGGACAAATGAAGGAAGGGAAAAACATTTTTTAGGTATATATGCAGAATAGTTTGGGATAATTGTGTTGTTGATTTCTGCTAGTCTTTTCAAAGGAGCAGTTAATGCTTAATGTTTTTTTTGCTCTGATTTTTTTCTTTCCTCCTCTTTTGCATTTCTTGTAACTTCTTTGTTATTGTTTTGTTTTGATTTCTTTCTTTGAAAGAACCTTATACATTTATATCTCATCATCTGAACAACTAATTCAAAGATAGCAACCATTGTTGAATTCCTTTTACTTTGTTTAGTGAAATCTTGTATTATTTCTAATGCAGTTTTTTTAATCACTGCTGTGTATTCTTTACAAATTAAAAAATGCTGCTGTCTAGTACTAAAGACCAAG
>PVKN010020537.1:0-15883 GCA_004027915.1 Capromys pilorides
TCTTAGGGGAGTATCAGTTAATGTTTTCATAGTAAAGTTATATTCTTTTCCAAGGTTAAAAGTTGCATCTGTTTTTAACAATCATTACTTAAGGGCCCTGATTATGAGGATACAAAGTTCCCGTGTACCCTTTTGCTCATCAAAAGCATCTGATCCTTATATTCTTCTTTCAGAAAACAGATACTTCTCAGGAGTCAAAGGTAAGACCGCTCCTGCCCTTTATAGTGGTGGAGGGACACTATTTTAGAGCATCTAGGGGTGGGAATGCGTGCCTGTACAAACATCCAACTTGGGCTTTTTCTGATTGTTGAATTGTAGTAAAAAGGGGTATATTTTCAATATTTGGGATTTCTTCTTTTTGGATACTGGGAGTCAGGACCTTCATTTGTCAGCAGGTACTGCACTGCTGAACTACATCCCTGCCCGAATATTTAAGATTTCTTGAGGAAAAATAAAATGGCCAAGTATGTCAGCATGCTTTTATTGATAATGCTGAGGATTGCCACTGAGTCTCTTATCAGTAACAAGTACATATCTTAAAAACTCATTCTGTTTTAGAATTAGAAAATATAAATTCAGGCGTACCCACAGCATCCTTTAAGGACTTCATGGTTCTGGGTGATTTTGCACAGGCTCAGGCCAGCTGTCGAGTTGGAGTGGCAGCACTGAACACACTCGCCGGCTACATTGACTGGGTGTCCATGAGTCACATCACAGCTGAGAACTGCAAGCTGCTGGAGATGCTGTGCTTGCTCTTGAGCGAACAGGAGCTGCAGTTGGGAGCAGCCGAGTGTCTTCTTATTGCTGTCAGTAGAAAAGTAAGTTGCACTCAAACTGACTTCTACTCTTCAGTGTCTGAGTTAGCAAGTATACGTGCTTGATCACCTATTCCAGTAGAAAGACATTTTAGAGGTTGGGCATTTTATTCCTTGAGGCCAACTTCCTGCTCCTTTAGTCCTTTTAAGACTGGAGTATTCCAGGGATCTATTGTCAGGACGTACAGAGATTTATCAGGCTGCTTGGTTGTTAAAACAGCCAAGATGCTTGGCATTTTCACTTAAATGAGAATGTTAGTATTTAAAGCTCACTTACTGTTACGCAAGAGAATCTCACATAGTAGTTACACTGGCTTTGTGTTTATCTTGGTTAACAGAATTCTGAGTCTTCTCCATGGAAGTATTAGCTATGGGATGTCATTTGCTGCTGTATCAGTGTTCTTGCATAGTACATTTAAAAATATACTCAGATTTGGTTTGAAGAATTGTGTTTTTTTCTAGTGTTTATTAAACTTGTGCACCCAGGAGGCTGGGCAGATAGCTCAGGAGAATAAGCGCTTGCCTGGCAAGCTCAAGGGACTGAGTTCAATCCCCAATTCCACCAAAAATAAACTCTTGCAGCCAGGTGTGGTGGAACATACCTATAATCCCAGCACTTGGGAGACTGAGGCAGGAGGATTGGTGTGAGTTCAAGACAAGTCTGGGCTACAAAAGTGAGCTTAAGGCCAGCCTGAACTGCATAGTGAGACCCTGTCTCAAAAAGACAAAAAAAAAAAAAAAAACTCTTGGGGAGGTATGTAAAAAGTTAGTACATTTATATATAAATATAGAAGATACCAATAACACAAGGATTTTAGTAATGCAGTATATGTGACTTTTCCTACACTTGGGTCTAGGGCAAGTTGGAAGACCGGAAGCCCTTGATGGTTTTATTTGGAGATGTTGCCATGCATTATATCCTCTCAGCTGCCCAGTGAGTATCTTAGTCTTTCAATATATTGTAGGTAAACCTGAAAAATGTGATTTTTTATATTTGTGTGCACATGTGTGTGTATGCATGCTGGGAATTGAACCTGGGACCTCATGCATGCTAAATGTACTATCGACTGCTGAGCTATTACCTCAGCCCCATGATGTATTTTCCATCCTCTTCATTGTTTTTGATATCTTTTATGAATATGTCTTAAGTTCCTACAGTCAGCAGTCAACTGTTTTTGTATAAGAAAATAAGACCTTCAAATGATTAGCTGGCTGTTTTGGAAGTGAGCCATGGCCATCAGTCAGACTCACTCACTTTCACACTCTATCCCCACTCCCACCACAGCTCGCTTCTCTACTTGGTGTGATCTGTGGGTCTCTGGGGACCCTTGGCAACAAGGTCTGAGAGTGCTTAGGTCAGCTGGGCAGAGAGCTCCAGGTGCTCCTCCCTCCCACCTCACTAGGCAATACCCTGCAAGCTGAGGCTCCCAGGCAGCAGAACAGAGATGTGTGCATAAAACACGGAGGGGCTTCTGCCTGTTTTCTTTCAATTTCTCAGGAAAAATAATGAAACTTTTTCTGATAGGTTGATAGGTCTTTCTCTTCTTTCCTCTTGTCTGTCTGTCTCTCTCCCTGCCTCCCCCAAGTTGATAGGTATTTTTCTTTCTTTCCTTTTTTGGCAGGGGTTTTACTCTGCAGGACAGGTTGGTCTTGAAGTCACTTTGTAGCCCACACTAGCCTCAAACTCAATGATCCTCTGCCCCAGCCTCCTAAGTGCTGGGATTGCAGATAATGTGCCACCACATCCAGCCTGATAGGTGTTTCTTGCCAGGGTCAGAGGGAGCTGTGTGTTGTAAATTGAAGTTTTTGCAATTCTCTTTTTGATCATCTCGGTCCTAAGGACACAAGAAAAGGTGTGAAACACATGAAGTGCTTAAAATCTGTTAGGATTTCTCAAATATGGCATTTCTCTTTCATAGCTTTCTTTTATGGGAGTTAGCACTTCTGTGTGGAAGGGATTATGTTGATTAAATGAATACCCTATCTTTGGGGTAGTCACTGTAGATTCTGCTTCTAGGAATCATTTCTTAGTTGTACAGCCTGACATACACACAGAGGTATGGCATGTCTATGTCTGCTGGAGGTACCTGTCCTGTACCCATGATTATATAGCACCGCCACACCCTTCAGCCTCTCCAGGGTCTGGCATGGTTACTCTGAGGCTCTCCTTTCTCCATTCCCTATGCTACCTCCAGGATCAGTGGTGTGACTGCTGTTTGCGCAAGTACCTATGTATTGTAGTTATTGTGAATAATATCATTTCAGGTATTGCCATCAAATAAATTAGTTTTATTTATTTAATAGGTTTTTGGATTCTACTGTCCAATAGATCCAAACTAAGTGATTTGGACATGTGAGACACAAAGTCCAGTTGTTATATTAATCCTTAATAGGGACCCCTATTAAGGGGTCCCTATTAAGGATTAAGATAACTCTTACTATTGTATAAGTGAGTAAAGAATTGATGCCTACTCCCGAGGTCTCTGTCCCTGTCCTCAAGTTTTTTTGTGTAGCTACTGTGTTGTTTGATGTGGTCCTGCTAAGAGCTGTGTCACCATTCCAGGATAGTAAGCACTATCTAAGTGTTCGTGAGGGAGGAGCTCATACTGAACCACATTTTGAATCAGTCTTGTGGTGTTAGGGGTTTGCCCTTGTTCTTTAACTTTGCTTTGAGGCAGAACAGATGAGGCACAGACTTGTAGTTGCCTAAGGTCAGAGCCTCATGTGCCCTTGGTGTGCAGCCTGTCCCCCTGTTCTCTCACAGAACAGCCGATGGAGGTGGCTTGGTAGAGAAACACTACGTCTTCCTGAAGAGACTCTGCCAGGTGCTGTGTGCACTGGGCAGCCAGCTGTGTGCATTACTGGTGAGTGAGGGCTGTGAGAACATTCAGAACAGTGGTCCCCAGGACACCAGTTTCATGGAAGACCAGGGGTGTGAATAGTTTTTAGGGTTTTTTTTAACTTGTTTTTTTTTCTTGTTGATATTGCTGTACTGGGGATCAACCTGTATCCCCCATACTTACATGTCCAGTCCTTTTTACTTTTTTTTTTTTTGAGATAGGATCTTGTGCATTTCTGGCTGGCCTTGTGCCCACTTTATAACTCAGGCTGGTCTCAATCACAGTGACCCTCCTGCCTCAGCCTCTAAAGCTTTGGGATTATAGGTGTATACCATCACACCTATCATCCTTTTTACTTTTTGTATTTTAAGGTCTCCCTGAATTGCCTGGGTTGGGCTCAGGTTTCTTCACCCTCCCGGAGTGCTGAGGTACTGGGATTACAATGATAAGGAAAGCACCACCACACCTGGCTAGCTTTTTTTCTTTGAGCTGGTCTCACTATGTAGTAGACTATCCTTCAGCTTACTGTGAAGCCCACGCTTGCACCAAACTTGAGGCAGTCCTTCTGCCTCAGCCTCTCCAAGTGTATGTGCACTACCATACCTGGCTGGCTTTCTTATTTTTTAACCCTTGAAATGTTGCCTTTCTTATCCAAAAGGAAATATAAAATCCATTCAAAACAAACATTTTGTGGTGCCGGGGACAAACCCAAGACCTCACTGCATGGTTGCAAGTGTTCTGTCACTGAGCTATACCCTTAACCTGCGAATTTTGTGACAGTTCAAATTTTTTGTACTTATAACTCCTTTGCTACTCTCCTCCCTCAAACCTTTCCCAATCCTTGCGATTAACCTGGGCTCTTTTTTCCCTTGTAGGGTGGAGACTGTGATGTAGAAACACCAGGGAATTTTGGAAAATACCTAGAATCTTTTCTTGCCTTCACAACTCATCCAAGTCAGGTAAACCTTAGGCTGATAACGTCTAAATTCTATAGTCAAGTAAACTAAATTCAGTGGTGTGCCATGACAAATCCACAGCTCCTTCTACAGTGTGACTCCCCAGGCCCTAAGGCAAGGCTGTAAGAGACATTTCAGTCAGAGGAGTATTGGGTCCTCTTCTAGAGCCAGGCATTGCTTTGTCAGCTCAGCATCCTAACCCAAATCCTTTGGGCCCTCTGTTTCAGAGATAGCAGGAGTGTTACAGGATTTGGTACTGAAGAGATTTTACACACAAAAGTTTGATTGTGTTTTTATAAAACTAGCTTCGTACAGTTCAGGATTTTTATTTTATCACCCCGAGATTACAATACCCACTATGACTGAGAAGAGAGTAGGGTTTGCTCCAGCAACCACTTCTGACCCTCAGACTGTCTTGGAACATGTGCAGTGATTGCTGGGCCCTGCGGTGGAAGCCATTTCCAAGTGTCATGGAGAGCATTTGATGACTCCTAGGCTGAGTGATAATCTGGCTAAGTACAACTGAAATTAAACTGAGAGTGTTCTTTTGTTGCTTGGTTTAGTTCCTGCGTTCTTCAACCCAAATGACTTGGGGTGCCCTCTTCAGGCACGAAGTCCTATCTCGTGATCCTGTGCTGTTAGCAATTCTGCCGAAATACCTTCGCGCTTCTATGACCAACTTGGTCAAGGTATGACTGGTGCCTCGGTGTGTGGAGTGGGAGTGAATGCACATAAGAAGGCTTTGAGTAGCATCATTGTTGTTACTAAAGAGATTTTACACACAAAAGGTGAAGTCTTGGGGCTGGGGAAATAGCTCAGTAGAGTAAGCACTTGCCTGGCAAATGAGCAGGGCCTGAAAGTGAAGCCAAAGATTGCTCACTGCCTTGGTAGAGCTGCTCGTGAATTCTCTGTGACCTGCTAAGAGCTCTTGTAGTTGACAGATTCTTTATCTTTGTAAAGCATGAGAATAAGGTGTCCCCTCATTGCTCAAGAAATTCACTTAACAGATGAACATACCATGTTCTAATTCTCTGAGATAGCTGGAATGGTGGTACACACTACTAATTCCACTGTTTGGGACGCCGAAGCAGGAGAATCTCCTTGCATTCAAGGCCTGTCTAGGATACATAAGTGAGACCTTATTTCAGTTTTTTTTTTTTCTTTTTGAGACAGGGTCTCGCTATGCAGTTCAGTCTGGCCTTAAGCTCACTGTTGTAGCCCAGGCTGGTCTCGAACTCACACCAGTCCTCCTGCCTCAGCCTCCCGAGTGCTGGGATTACAGGTGTGCGCCACCACGCCCAGCTGAGACCTTATTTCAAAAGAAAAAAAGATAAAAATAATTTGGCATGATCTTTAATACTTTTTGAATGACACACAGTTCTACATATTTATTCCAAGTAGTCAGCATTTAATGAGCTAAGTACTTCTCAACTCTTCTATATTGCATGCTGGATTATTATTTCATACTCATAAATCCCAAATGAATTCCAAGATTTAATTCTCCTACGGAGACCAAGAAGGTGTCGATTAAAAGTGTTTTGTTTTGTTTTTTTTCTTTTCTTTACCACGCTTAGGAATATTGGCACCAGGAATAAATTAGATCCATAGTAGAACTGGATAGTACTGTGGTTACTGTAACATGTCTATGTAAATCCTTAGCTCTTCTTAAATAGATCAAGGTGCTTGATCCCTCAAAGCTTAATCACTCATTTTTCTCCTACCCAATTGCTTTTCTCTTTCCAGATGGGTTTTCCTTCTAAGACAGACAGCCCAAGCTGCGAATATTCCCGATATGATTTTGATAGTGATGAGGACTTCAACACTTTCTTCAACTGTAAGTGACACTGGTCTGGGTGTCCTCTAGCACCCCCAGAATGAATCCTGGTGTGACATTTGGGTTCTTATTATAGAGCCCGAGGTCAGGACAACAGCCTGCTCAAGGTCTTGTCTTTGCCCAAGCTCTGCAGGAGGACGTTGTGACTGGACTACACAAAAGTGAATTTCCATTTCCACTTCACACATGTTTTTGCACCTTGATGTTTGGAGGGAATGCGCATACTTAAGACACTTAGAATTTAATACCATCATACTGTGGTCTTTCTCTCTAGAAAGAGAAAACCTATTATTCTCTTATATCCTAATTACAGGCACTTATGGCACTGAGCTATATCCCTGGCCCAATTCCCCTATTTATAGTGTATAATCCTGTGGTTTTTAGATTTTCGGGCTTGTATGACCACCGTGGAAAATTAATTGTGGAATGCTTTCATCCCCCTCTAAAACTCTGTCCACTAGGCATCATGCCCCAGTCTCTATTTCTCTCAGCCCAGGCAACCAGGAATCTGTTTTCTGCCTTTACGCTTTTCCTACTCTGACATTTCCTATAAATTGAATTGTAGAAGGTGTGGTGTTTTGTGACTCCGTTCTTTCACTTGGCGCTATGCTTTTAAAATATAGCCACGCTATAGTGTGAATTAATACTTCATTTGTTTTTTTTTTTTTTTAATTTTATTTATTTATTTGTTTGCTTGTTGTGTTTGTTTGTTTGTTTCTTTATTTTATTTTATTTTTTTTTTATTTTGTGGCTGGCTCAGCCTGCCCTGGTGGTGGGGGCTGGTGCAGCATGTGGTGCCGGGGATCGAACCGCAGTCCCTGCAATTGCCTGTGCTTTCCTAAGCAGGCGCTTTAGACCACTGAACCATCTCGCCAGCCCACTTCATTTGTTTTTAACCTTTACACTTTATACTTGTGTAGATATGCCACATTTTACTGATTTCACCTCTTGATAGGTAGGTAATATTTTGTGACCATCTGTGCACATACTTTTCTGTTCCTCTTAGCTATATAATGAGGAGTTAAACTGCTAGGTAACATGACAGTTCCATGTTTAATATTTTGAGGACCTACCAGAATTTTCCCTGACAGCTGCACCATTTACATTTTCTTCAGTTTTATTTCCATTTATGTACTTATTTATGCTTGTTTGTTTGTCTTTTTGAGACAGACTCTTGCTATGTGGCTGGCCTTGAGCTTCCTTTGTACTCCAGGCTGGCCTTGAAATCCCAGTGATCCTCCTGCCTCAGCTTCCTGAGTGCTGGGATTACAGGTCTGCACCACCATGCCCTGGCCCTGATTTCCTTTCACTTCCATCAGAATTAAAGGAGGCCAGTTTTCATTTGCTACTTATAGAATCTGGCTAGTAAAACAGCTTCCAGAGTTTGTTTGTAACATTTTCTGGAGTCATTAATTCAGTAAAGCACTGTTGAGCAACTGTTGGATTCAGAGCAGGAGTCTGCAGAACAGTTGATCTGACCACTTCCCCCAAAGTGGGTAAATGCCCAGATACCCATCAGTGCCCACCATACAGTCACTGTGCTGTGTTCTTCCTGTGCAGCCTCCCGAGCCCAGCAAGGAGAGGTGATGAGGATGGCATGTCGTTTGGATCCCAAGACCAGCTTCCAGATGGCCGGGGAGTGGCTCAAGTATCAGCTGTCAACCCCTGTTGACTCTGGAGCTATGAACTGTAAGTTCTTTTCTTCGCTAGACATTAGTGCAAGAGTGTGCCAAACCCCACTACATGAGGATAACCTCCCTCCACCCAAATGCACCAGCCCTGGGGCTGGGAAGATAGCTCTGTGGCACAAGTGCCTGATTGGCAAGTGCAAGGTTGTGAGTTTGAACCCTGGTCCCGCCACAGGAAAAAGAAGTAATCACTCATTCCAAATGCACCAGCCCTTAACTTACCTGTATTCTGTATCTTCTGCCTTTTGTGTCATTAATGCACGTTGCACACAGCAGGCTTAGTAAAGCAGAAAAGGGTGAATTAAGTCGCATGAGTCAGAATCTCTGTTTAGAAAAGCTTCCTCGTAACTTGAGTCATTTCCAAGTATGCTGATTACTTGACCTGAGATTTAGTGGTTGGGTTTACAATACAATCAACACTGAAGGTCACTGACAGTGGTAACTTGAAATTTTGAGGAAACCATGTTGTGTCAAGATGCAGCTAATAAGTACTGCATGGAAACAAAAAGGTAGTGGATATATCTTTTTGTCTGTGTCTGCCTGAGTGATGTGCTTTACTCTTATTTATGAATTTGAAGGAGGACACAGTTCTATAGACATTGCCTTAGCAGCTATTATGAGGCTATCATACAAAGCTGCATTTCTTAGTTTACATAATTTCTTTGGTAAAACAATTGTGGTCTTAAATATCTTAATTAGATTCTCATGGATGGATTATAAAGGTGGAAGGGAAATTAATATTTATCTGTCAAGTGTCTCTAATTGACCAGACAGTTTTGGTGCTTAAATGCATATTCTCAACAGACAAGGCTCCTAGAGGTTAATTTAGACAGGTCTTTCTTAGAGACAAATAGGGTAGGAACCTATCTCTGCCTTCAGATGTGTCATATTTAGTCTAGTAGATAAATGGAAGCCAGTCTAAGACATCTTTTGTTTAGGATACTAAATCCCTAGTCTTTTAGTTTTTAAATTTTGAGACAGGGTCTCACTTACATCACTGAGTGCCCAGGCTGGGCTAGAAGTTGTGATCCTTCTGCCTCAGCCTCCTAGACTACTGGGATTATAGATGTATACCTCTGTCCATGTTCACTTGGTCTACTTTGCCTAAGTTACAAAGTTAGATATTTTTCTTCAACCAGAGCTTCCTGTATGGTCTCTGAGACTCTGTTGTCCTCTCTTCTCCAACCCTGCCTTGCTGATAAATGTCTACTGTGTTTCAAAGCCTGCCCCCCTGAAGCTGGAACCAATGAGGGAACCCTTTGCTCCATCTTCTCACCCTCCTTTGTACAGTGGGAGGCCATGACTTTTTTCCTGGAAAGTGTGATCAACCAGATGTTTCGGACACTAGACAAAGAAGTAAGTAATGTTTCCCATGCTGCCTATATAATGGTAATTTCTGGTGAACTGGTCGAGAGGGGTAGGAAAGCCTATGAGTATGCATCTTTGTGGAGGAGGGTGCTACAGTTAGAGGAGTGGAATAGTGTACTCAGGTTCAAACTGCTAGCAAATGGCAAAGCTGAGACCAAAACTCAGATCTTCTTGATATTGAAACCTACAGCATTTTTAACACCAGGAGCCTTGGGGAGGTCACTGCTGCAGGTAGGACAGGGAAGGAAGTGGCTTTTGAATAGCCTCGCTCTGAGAGGCAGTGATCATCATGTGTCTTTCCCAGCTCACAGCAGTCATGTTGGCCTGTCAGTCTCCTCTCCCTTTGAGGAATGGTGAATATGTAGGACTATTCTCTGTACTCACGTCACCTGGCACCCTTTCTCTTAGAACATTACTGTAGCCATCACTGTAGTTAAAAATTGGATAATAGCATATACTTCATTAACCAAAGTAATTACAGGGGGGCCGGGAAGATAGTTCAGGGGCACAAGCACCTACCTGGCAAATGTAAGGTCCTGAGTTCAATCCCCGGTTCTGAAAAGAAAAAAAATTTCTTCATAGTTGGTTTTGGAGTGATTGCCTCTTGGTTTATTCTAGTTTAGTTGTGAGAAGTATCTCTCATGCTGAGAAAATAGGTGAGGAACAGTGTGCTTCCCTTTGAGAGTTGGGAACAAATGTGATCCCAGGGTCCTTTCCTTCCTCTGCTTTACATAGATTCACTTCAGGTTGAAATGATGGTATCCTGTGCCTCCCTGATTGCAGGAGAAAAGACAACCGGCAGTCTCCATTGTATTACCAAGTTGAGCCTTAGACAGATTGGTTTGCATTTATTTAATAGACCGAGACTGACACACATTATTCAGAAAACTCCATATCAAGAACAGGGTGGTGGCCCTCTCTTCCCTTTCCTGGTGTTGGGCACATTCACTGGATATTCACATGTGGATGTGATCTTGTTTAAAAGTAGGAGAGCGGAATGGTCAGGGTTTGCCCTGTGTTTGCCTTTCAGCTTAGGAATGATGGCTGTTTTTTTGAGGGAGGAGGATCCCTGGTTGGCTATAAGCTGGATTTTATAGTAAGCCTTTTTCCCTTCTGTTGCTAGGATTGAGCATAGGGCTGTCCATGTTAGGCAAATGCTGTCCCACTGACGTACATTACAAACACCCTTTAATATGGGTATTTAGTTAAAATACCAAATACTAGTTGGTTCAAAGTACTCAGAAGTTTGGACTGTGTGTAGGAGAGCTCTGGGTGGTAGTGTTTGCCCTTGTGAACAACTCAAATCTTTTTTTAATTATATTCTTAGAGAAGGGTCTACAGGGTGTTCAGGATCTCACAGTAGATCGGACTCGTAGTGATCCGCCTGTTTACAGCCTCCCAACAGCTGGGACTATAGGTGCGTGCCACCACACCCAGTTTTAATTGCTTCTCAGTGTGCCCTGGGGGCAGGGCTGGCACAGGAGGCCCACTAAATGGAACCCCTAGCCTGAGCACCCACTTGCAGGTGCTTTAATCCCCTGAGCTATTCGGCTGGCTCTTAGATCTCTTGACTTGAAAACCTCTTTTTCCTCTACCAAAATTAAATTGGTCACAGTGAAGCATTTCTAGTCAAGAGAGATGAATATTTGATTATATATAATTAAGTTACTCGGATACTTATTGGTGAAGCTGTCTAATGTTACGTGTCCCCAGGGAATACATGTGACAGATCTCAGCCTATGAAGGTCCTTTTTGCAGCTGTCCCCTTGTGACTCAGCATAATATTGCCTAGTCCAGGTTTGCAGACATTCATTCTCTGCCTTTAATCCTCTGCTATGAATCAGCAGCTCAATTTTTGTGTTTATTTACTCTTCCATGAAGGTTTTGATTAAATCTCTTAGGCTAAAAAGATTGAAAAGGTACTTATCTAGTTTACAGTCATATTGTGACTAGGAGTATGTTTCTTTTTGTTCTTTTCTTTGACAGAGTCTTGCTATGCAGCCCAGATTGGCCTTGAACTCATGGCTATCCCCCGCCTTAGCCTCCTTGGGTGTGCATTTCTAATAACTATTTTTGTTTTGATTTTAGAGACAGGGTCTCACTATGTTGTTCAGGCTGGCCTTGAACACAATGTACAGACCTGATTAGCCTCAAACTCATAGCAGTCCTTCCTCAACCTGCCTCCTGAGTGCCGGTATCACAGGCATGTATCACCATGCGTGGATCTAATAACTTCTGATAGCGCTGCATATAGCCTTGCTTTAGCAGTAAGTCAATGTAGGAAATGACTGTAGAGAGAAAAATGCCACTCTTTGACAATGAGGATCAATTTGCCTGTCCAGGTAGTATAATATAAAACTTCCAATAATTTACCCTCTCCCTGTAAGCTTCCTCATGCCCCGTGCTAGGGATTGCACCTTAAAACCCAAGAACACTATAGATAAACACCCTACTTCTGAGCTATATCTCCAGCCACAGTATGTTAAGCCAGTATGATACTGGCATTATGCACAGAGGCATTATTAAGGCAAAATAACAGAAACAACCTGGAATGTGCATGGGGACCCCAAAGAATCAAGAAGGATTGAATTATTTAATAAATAACTATCAGGCAAAGAGAGAATGGGGAAAAATATTCATTAAAAAATTAATGGCTTGGGGCCGGCGAGATGGTTCAGTGGTCTAAAGCGCCTGCTTAGGAGGGCTCAGGCGACTGTGGGGACTGCAGTTCAATCCCCGGCACCACATGCTGTGCCAGCGCCACCACCAGGGCAGGCTGAGCCAGCCACAAAATGAATAAATAAAGAAAGAAACAAACACAACAAGCAAACAAATAAATAAATAAAATTAAAAAAAAAAATTAATGGCTTAACCACATGATTTTTTTTTTTTTTTTTTTTTAGTACAGGGTCTACCGGATCTCACTATGTAGATCAGACCTGTAGTGATCCTCCTGTTTACAACCTCCCAAGTGCTGATATTACGTGCATGTACGACACACAGCCATATCAGCATGCCCTGGGGACAAGGCCAGCACAGCAGCTCGGCCCCCTGGTCCCTACATCTGCCTAAGCAGGCACTTCAATCCACTGAGCTATTTGGCCAGCCCTTTTTTAATATATATGTGTGTATATATATATATATATATATGTATATGCTTTTAAACTCAAGTTTTTTAAAAACCTATTTACTTATTTGGTATAGGGTTTCACTACTCAGCTTAGACCTGTAGTGATCCTCTGTCTCACCCTGCCCAGCACTGGGATTACAGGTGGGTGCCACTTCACCTGGTTTTGATGGCCAGCATAGTGCGCCTAGTGTTCTGGGACTGGCATGGCAGGCAGTATTGGGGATCAAACCCAAGTACTATGCTTGCCTGGCAGGTGCTTAAACCACCGAACTATCTCCCTAGTCCTTAAACTCATAAAAGTTTTAAAAGGCAAGCTTGGAACATTTGCAGTAAATAAAAGGTTGACATCCTTAATATAAAAAGTGTGTGTTGGGACCAGAAAGATAGCTCAGTGGCATAAGCACCTGCCTGGCAAGTGGAAGATCCTAAGTTCAATTTCTAGTTTAAAAAAAAAAAACAAAAGAAAAAAAACCCAACAACAATAACAAACAGCGTGTATCTCTGAAACATGGCCTACAAAGTATGATTGACCTCTCAGTTTTGTCAAACAAGTTGATGATATCTAGTTAAAAGAATCATTCATCAGTTTCACTTTTAGGTCTGTGCTGTAAAGAAACCTCATATGTGTAGACACATCCAGTATTAAACCAAGCAGAAAAACCAACGAGTTGAAGGGCCAGTTAATAGATTGTACTTAATATATGATAGACCAGTGCTAGTGAGTCAGGACTACACCAGGAATAAAGATGAGTCTCGTTGAAACAGTATGAATCCAAAATATCTTAACTACCAAACAGTGTACAACACTACGTAGTTAGGACTGTGCACACATGTGGTAAAAGTACAATGTAATTGTAACTCCATGACATTGTAAACACAAGCCACCAGGAGAGGCCACTTCCAGTGTTGAAAAGAAAGTTCCTATAGAGAGCATCAATTCTCTACTCCCTCCCTCCTTGTGTTCATAACATTATAGTCATAAAAATGGGCATATGAGGTTAGAGAGAGTCTTGTTGATACCTTTATCTATGTCTGGAGTTTTCACAATAAAATTGTTCTATGCATTGGTGAGAAAGACAGTAGAACCAGTGGGAAAAAAAATCACAAAAGACACAGTCAAATAATACATGGAAGAGAAGCTAATGGTAGCTAGCATCTAAAAATACATTCAAGCTTTAGTTTGCCTATTAAGTCAAAGTTTGAGGGAATAATAGGACACAGTGCATAAAGCATCTATTTTTTGTACCAGGGTTTGAACTCATGACCTTGCACTTGCCAGGCAGGCACTTGTACCACGGAGCTATCTTCCCGGCCCTGCATAAAGCATATATTGATAAAGCCTGTAAAGAAGAATGACATTGAAATCGTCATACCTTTGACCCAATAATGTGAGCCAAGTCCAAAAAAACTCAATAACTCAAGATTTAAACAAAGTTTTTCTTAATGATATATATTGATACTATTTACAGTAGTAGAGAACTAGAAACATTCCCTGTTACAAGAAGTAGTGCACACCTAATACAGCACAGTCTGGCATCATTCATGAGAACTTACAGTAACACGGACTATGCTTAGAATTTAAGATTTTTTTTTTTTTTTTTTTTAAGGAACTTTTTTTTTTTTTGTTTGTTTGCTTGTTTGTTTGTTTCTTTATTTATTTATTTTATGGCTGGCTCAGCCTGCCCTGGTGGTGGGGCTGGTGCAGCATGTGGTGCCGGGGATCAAACTGCAGTCCCTGCAGTTGCCTAAGCAGGCACTTAGACCACTGAACCATCTTACTGGCCCAAGAATTTAAGATTTAAAAAGAAGTTTATAAAGATGTGTACTAACCATACTGAGTGGCAGCCTCCCTGTCAGCCTCTTTTCCACATCTGTTTTGTAGGCAATCCCTGTCAATGATGGCATAGAGCTGTTGCAGATGGTCCTGAGCTTTGACACAAAAGACCCACTCATCCTGTCCTGTGTCCTGACAAATATCTCGGCGCTCTTCTCCTTTGTTACTTACAGGCCGGAGTTCCTGCCCCAGGTCTTCTCTAAGGTAAAGCCCGCCTCCTTGACCACCTTCTCAAGCTGTTTCTGCTCACTTTTTGAAAGTGGGTGAGGCAAATTAATATACATACAGTCCTGTGTGTCTTCATTTATCATGTTTTCCGGTACTCACAGTGGCTTCAGCCTCGTGCTAGACTGTTACCCTCCAGGAGCACTGTGGGAAGAGAAGCACATAAATAGATGCCATACCTATATGTTCTTGGAATTAGTAAAGTTACATAGTAGAAAAGGGAAAAGAGGAGCTGCAGCAGGAAATCCCATTGGAATCGGGAGAAGGGTGGATAGGTCTCAGGTTTCCCATTTTAGACTAGCCAGGCATCAGAGCCTCTGCCTAAGTGAGAGCAAAAATAAGCAGAGGTGTTTTGAAGGATATGAAAAACATCTCGGTGGAGAAAACTTCTAGTAAATTAGTTATTTGAGTTTGAAAGTCTAGACCAGAGCTGGGCGTAGTAGTGCACATAATCCTAGCACTCGGGAGACTGATTGGATGGATTTCTGTGAGTTCAAGACCAGCCTAAACTGTATAGCAAGAGCCAATATAAAACAAAATGGAAGTCTTAACCACTGAGGGTGACCCTTTTAGAGCTTTCATTGGTAAAAAAAAAACACAGCACACATGCCATCTGTTTGCCACTACTGGTCTACACCCTAGAAAATGGATACAGTTTAGTTATTTTCCATATTTCCAATGGTGGGGCTGGGGAGATAGCTCCGTGGCACAAGTGCCTGCCTGGCAAGTGCAAGGTCATGAGTTCGAACCCTAGGCCCACAAAAAAAAAAAAAAAAAAAAGGTCTCTTGGCTGTCATATTTCCAACGGTGATTTTGTTGGGAGTCCCAATCAAAATATAGTAGTATCATTCACAGAACTGTTTAAAGCCATCTTAAGGTTCATATAGAACCAGAAGAAAGCCAGAATAGCAAAAGCCATCCTGAGGAACACAAACGAAACAGGAGACCTCACAATTCTGAACTTGAAGTTATATTACAGAGCTGCAGTGATTAATAAATAGCATGGTAAAAATAAATAAACAGCATGATACTAGCACAAAAATAGATATTAAGAGCAGTGGAACAGTAGAGGATGCAGGAACAACCCCAAGAACATACAGCTTTTTGATCTTTGAGAAGGGGGTCAAAAATATACAGTTCAGGAAAGACAGTTCCTGTAATAAATGATGCTAGGGAAATTGGCTATCCACATG
>PVKN010020538.1:0-15895 GCA_004027915.1 Capromys pilorides
AACAAATGGTTCCATTAGAAATGGATCAGAAAAGCAGAGAATATTAATCCTTGAAGGGAAGTAAGCCCTATAATTATTAACAGAAGAGCCTGCTCATATTTTTTAAAACAGTATTTCTATCTTTATGTGGTTAGGAGTAAGGATATGTACAAATGTAGTAAATGTGTATGTATGAAGTTAGACTAATTGTGGAAAATAGAAAAGTTATGAGATTTATTAGTTTGCATTTAAGGCCTGATAGCGGTGGCAGCTCTTAGAACATTGTCCATCAATAAAACAAGTATAAAGTGAAATATCAGTAAGGCCATATAACCTTACTAATAGAAAATAAGTACTTTCTTTATAGAGTGCTAAATTGATCTCCTACTGTATAGTGAATTTCAGTCTTGGAACATTGAATTTCCTCATGTTGTATCAGTCTGGTTTTCATTGCTATAACAAATCATCCACGGCTGGATACTTTATAAAGAATGAGGTTTATTTGGAGGTTGGAGGTCTGAATACTGTGCCTCTGATTGTAGCCAGGACTTCCCAGCATGTGTGCTGTCACAGTGACAGTATGTGTGGAAGGAAGGGGCAAGAGGCAAGTCACTTGGGTCAGTCTTTCTTTTATAACAACTCATGGTCTCAGGAGCTAGTGGGGGTCCCTGGAGAACCATAGTGTGTGTGTGTGTGTGTGTGTGTGTGTGTGTGTGTGTGTGTTACCGTTCTGGAGATTGAACTCAGACCCTGAGCTTGCCAGGCAGATGTTTATCCTATTTGAGCTATCATCTCCCTGTCCCTGGAGAGCCATTTTAGTCCCTTCCTAGGCAGCATTCTGGTGATTTCCCACTGGTGCTACCTCTTACAGGTCTTGTCTTCTTTCTCATCCTTGCTGGGACAAAACGTCAGTCCCTTGGGGTCCCGCTCAAGCCTTAGCCATACAACGGGCATGCTTTTGGAAGCGTGGACTTTGAGTAATGGAAGGCATGCAGTCTGTTTCAGCTTCCTCAGTGTCTACTGTCGTGTCTTGAGGTTTGTTAATCTTCCTTCTCCAATGTGTCAGTTGCCATTAATACATAACTTTGTTTTTCTGTATTTTAGGGAAGGATCTACAAAGTATTCAGGGTCTCACTACTAAATGGGACTCATGGTGATCTTCCTGTTTATAGCCTCCCAAGAGCTGGGATTACAGGGCGTGCCACCACACCCAGTCTCAATTGCTATCTCGGCACTCCCAGAGGGGGGCTGACATAGCAGGCCCAGGGATCGAACTCCCCACCCCTGTGCCTGCTTGCAGGTGTTTTAATCTGCTGAGCTATTTGGCCAGCCCTAATACCTAATTTTCTATTATATTTTTTGTTACAGATTGTGAGATTTTTATCTCAAACTTTTCCTTTCTAAAGTTCAACTTAATTTTCATATCTTCTTCATTGCTACTATTTAACTTACTCATTATTTCGTCTAGTTTCTTAAACATATAGAATAAAATTAAAATAATGTTTAACATCCTTTCCTACTAGCAAGCCTATCCTTTGTGTCATTTCTGGGGCAGTTCAGATCGGATTTTTTTCTCCTCTGTATAAACCATATTTCTCTGCCTCTTTGTATGTTTGACAGTTTTGGATTGGATACCAGAATTTTTCCTTGTAGAATTCTAGAAAACCTCTTTTATTCCTAAAAATATTCTTAAACATTTTTGTGGGGCATAGTTAAGGTACTCTGAAATATTTTCCATCCTTAAGATCTTGCTTTTAAACTTCGTTAGTAGCACTGCAGTAGCATTTAGCCTTGGGTCAGTTTCCCCCTATCAAGGCAGGATCCTTCTCAATAGCTATCTTCCTTCTGCCCTGGCTGCTGGAAAGAGACCCTAGTGTTGGCCTTCTGACTGCAGGCATTGTCCCTTCTGAGGCCTTCAGGCAGGCCTTCCCAGGTGCACAGTTCTCGCACGTGCGTTCACGGATCCCTGCTCATCTGAATCCTTCACCCATGCCTCTTCGTTGCTCTCTCTGGGGCTACAGTCCCCATGCTTGCCTCGTGGCCTTGAATGCTGCATGCCTTCTGCACCTTTAGCTCCATGCCTTCCACGCCAAGCAAGGTCTCTGCTTCAGTGTCCTCTTCCTGTGCCATGGCCTCAAACTTTCTCTAGGGGAGCTGGGACAGTTGTAGGATTTACCTCAGAGATCGCTGTCCTTTGGCCCCAGGTGACCAGCTGTCTCAAGAGTCATTGTTTTATGTTTTCTACCTCCACGTTTCCAAGCAAGAGAGTGAATCTCAGTCCTGATACTCCATGTTGGTCTGAGGCTATGCCAGAGCCTATTTTGATATTTATGTTCTCATTTATATAATGTTAATTAGCTCCAGGAACTCAAGGCACTGTTGGAAATTGCTAAAGAAAGGGTTTAACGTAACTCGTACACCTAGCCCAGGGAGACGAGCGGCAAAATCTGTGTTTCAGGTATCTTGTTAGAAAGCGTTTTCATCCGTGCTTTAAGTAGTATTGGCTCTGGCTCTCCTAAACCATTTATTCATTTGCAAATACTTAAACTGAAACTGTGTGATTTAAATTCGTTTGTGAAATTTGTAAGACTTCTTAAATTGATCTTAAGTGATCATTTTGCTTTCACTAACCTCTCTATATCCGTAGTGGAAGGGAGCCGGTATGTGCTGCATTTTTAATGATTTGTCTTACTGTGCTTTTGAGGTCATTTCATGGTGTGGAATCTCTCTCTCTCTCTCTCTCTCTCTCTCTCTTTCTCTCTCTCTCTCTGTCTCTGTCTCTGTCTCCTCCCTCCCCCACACCGTTCATGAAAACAGACATCTTCCAGAGAATTTCCTGATGTACTGTTCTTTGAATGTGATGACATGTGTTTACACAGGAAGCCAGACACTAGATTCTTCTCTGGAGACTGTGTCAGAATCACATTTTCATTTTCCACATGGACTTTTCTTAGTGCGGCACACACAGTACCACTTACACTGACTGGAAGGCACAGAAACTGAGGCTCAATTCCTGAGAGACCCTGCTCTTATCGACCTACCTTAAATATTTAATGTGGAGAAAACATCCTCTTTCCTCCTCACTGATTTTTTTTTTTTTTAATTCTTCTCAGAACACCATGGTAAGGAATCTGATTAGAGACAAACTGTATAACCTTACCTCTTGAGCCATAGTTTGTGGTATTTTTTATTGTTAACTCAATGTGTCCTCTGTATGTTTCTTAATATTTTCATTACCAGTTAAATCAAGATTCTTACTGGCAGCACAACAATAATTTGTAGCCTTCAATATGTGATGTCTGTCTATATGTTACTGAAATAAATTTTTGTTTGGCTTTTTAAAATGACATTAAAATTAGATAATTATATATGTAGAGTTGAAAAAATGCATGCCAACATTTACTTCTACCAGTTCTCTTAGCGTAGCCATTATCGTTGGGATCACTACATGGTGGCCGCCAATTGCCAGAATCTGTGTCAGGAGCCTGATTACGTAACCTCTGGTCCTCAGCGCCCACTGCAGGGTAGGTGCTGTTATCCCCATGGGAGGTGGGAGGAAATCAGCCTGGAGAGGGTGGGAGGTGTAGGTAATGTCACAATCCTAGGAGGAAGTAGAGCTGATGCTCCAGGCTGAAGCAACCTGACTGCAAGGTCCCAGGCTGAGGTCTCTTTCCTCAAGAGATTAGCAGCACATCCTGGGTTTGGTGACAATGATGATTGCACTTAGTAGATTTTAAAAAATCAGAATGTGAGCTGAGTGCCTCTAAAATAAACCATGTAATAAGAAACCTTTCTTGGGAGGTAGGCGCCTGCCAGGTAGTGTTCTAGGGATGATAGATTATAGAGACGAGCAAAGCCGACTCCTGTGTGCTGAGGAGACCGGAAGGAGCAGACAGTCACGAGGTGGCATCTACAGGGGGATCGCACAGTGCCAAGAAGGAGGAGGCGGGATGGTGTAGGGAGAGGCATGGGGGAAGTGTTCTCAGAGGCTCGAAGGAAGAGCTGGTGCCAGGGTTGAGTCCTCAAGGAGGAGGTGATGACCTTGACCGTCAGGTAAAAGCTAACTTCAAACTAGAGCCCAAAGCTTTATCTGGGATGACCCTAGCTGAATTCCATGTATCAACCATCCATACCTAGAATTTGTTCCTTAAGTATGTTAAGCTGACCATTGTGTGTGTTCGCTCTCTTCTCTCAACGTTACCATGCCACTGTTTTGTAAAAGATGTCTTATGCAATACTCTGTGAAAGATCTTCTACTAGGATGTGTGTGGGATGCAAAGACAAATATAGTTCAGCCTTCCATTTAATAAAATAGTTGCCTTCAGATGTTTGTGAAAGAAAAGAGCATACACAGAGTCTTATAGTAGAACAGAAGAAGCGTACTGTGACACATTGGCAGGGGAGCAATCCCTGCCGGTGGAGAGACTCACACTATCGGTTCATCCATAGCGTTTATTACATACCGAGTTTGATGAGAAGTTGGCCTGCACCCTGGCTGTCGTGTATACATAGGTAGCAATAGGTCATGAAGGAGTTGGTAAGGAAGCTCATAGCCTGAGCAAAGGTTTAAAGATGGCAGAGGTTGGTAGGCCTGAACATAATGACTCATCTACCTTTCTATAGCCTAGGACACTGGTGTAAGTGTAGTGGAAGATTGTGCTGGATGGCCCATAAAGAGTTACGGAACACCCTACAGGATAGACTTGAGTTTTGGAACTGAGTAAAAAAATGGGAAGTCACTGAAAGTTTTCGAGCAGCAAAATAACAGCAACCAGTAAGTGAAAACACTTCAAGAATTTCACATGGGGGAGGAGAAAGCTCGATCCTGGTAGACAATCTGAAGCTGGGCTTGCGTGGTCTGTCCAGTTTGCCTAAGATGTGACTTCATGGGTATGGGTCCACTGGTCAATGATTGTGTTCTTCATGGTGACTCTCAGCTAGCCTGTAGACTTGTTGACCTTCGGAATAGCCTCTCTCCTGGGAGACACTTTGACCTGAAGCCCCAAAGTCTCTCCCAGTCATGGCAAAGGTTGTGGCTCCTGAGATAGTTTCACTTCATTAAAATTATGCCTACAGTACCACACTGTAATGTATGTGTGCACACTGAAGGTTCTTCTTTAGCAGATACAAATTACAATGCTTGGGCTTTTTATTAGAACATGAGTGTCCAGTGAATATGAAATGTCACTTTCTTTGTAACAGTATTTCTGTGGAACCAAAGTCAGATTGGTCTGCATCTTTTCCATGTACAAGGACTTTCTCATGACTGTGTTCAGGTGTAGTCTGACCCGCTGCTTGCCCTTGAGTGATGGCAGGTCCCCTCCCTTCCAGCCCTGTGAGAAGGCATCTTGGTGTAGACATGTACTGCTTGGCTTCCATGCAAATTGAGTTGGGGCATACTAAGGCCATGCAAACTGAGGCTCACATTTGATTAGCTGAAACGTGAAGGAAGAGGTGGCCTCCACTGCTCTCCAGTCCACACTTCTGGACTCCTCTGTACCAAAATAGGCAAGTAGTGGCCAGACTGGCCGCATATGTGCTTCTTGGTACTGGTGCATTGTTCCATTTCTCTGGGCTGCCTTTCCAGCCTGTATCTTATATCACAGTCTTCACTGACTCTTGATTATTCCAACCAGAAATGCACATTTTCCTCATCTAAATGATCCTTGTCACAGAGTAAGGATCAGGAAACTATATTGGGATGTACCTGATTCCAGTGCCAGTTCCCCACAACTGTGGGGCCTTGGACAGTTGCTTAACTACTATACCTTACCAAGAAATGGAAGCAGTTACATTTACCTACTGGAGGTAATGATGTCTAAATGAGATAATGTATGCAAAAAGCTAAACATGGGATTGTCCCATGGTCTATGTCCAGAAAGTTAATTATTTTCCATGACTTCCTTCTCTGGGAGTAAGTTCAAAAGTCAAACATTTTATCTCTCTTTGAGAGTCCTTTCCTAAGAGTACCTTTCAAACCACCTTTAAAAGAGCCTGTCATAGGGCCCTGAATACAATAAATATTCTGTAAACATATATGTCTTTCAGGAAAGAGCTCTTGATAGGATTTTTGGGGAAAAAGTGGCCTTAAATTTTGGTTTACAAAGGAAACTCCCAGCATTGTCCATGCTTTTAATGAGCTCCTCCTCTTGAGAAGCAGAGGAAGATTTCTGCCTATAAAACTCTGCCCTACTTGGCAAGCCCTGCAGAAGAGCAAAGGAAGGCAGGGTATCCTTGCCTGTCTGCTTCTCTTCCCCAGGAGGAAGAGCAAGCTCTGGGGAGAGGTTCCTGTGCTGGGTGCAGGGAGACCTGGCTTCTTAGCACTGTGCTGCCGCAGGCTGGGGGGGAACATCCGGGGCCGGGCGGCAATCTAGAGGCTCCTTAAGAAGGAAGTGTTCCTGTTGTGGGAAGCACAGGCCTTCCCCTCTGTGTGTGGGGCCCGCTAGGAGACGTGGCCCAGAGTTGCACCTCACGTGCTCTGGCTTTAGGCTCTCTAAGGACATCTGCTGGCCTTGCCAACCCATCTGATGCTTCCTTAGCTGATAGCTGTTTTGTTTCTCAGCAACCAGGAGCACATGTTGCATATTCTTCACGTTGAAGAGTAGATGTGTTATGCAAATTGACATTCTATTAGGGCAGTGTTCAAAGATTTTGCTGACTGACTGTTTTTGTACTTGGTTGTTTATTTATTTTTGGATAAAGGTGGCCATGCTCTGTGGAGTCCAATTTAAAGGATGGTTATTCTCCCATTCATCCTTTCAGAGTGTATCCAGCGTAATTATCTAGCATTTTCCTGTGGGAATCACTCTGAGTAGAAGTGAGCTAACCATACATTTAAGCCAGGCCCTTATGAGGCTGTCCTGTTTTCTTAAAACGATGCCAGCTTTGCCCTTCTCCCTCTGACTGCATGACAGGACTGTCCAGTCCGCACTGATGAGACAGCAGGGTAGAACAATGTTGAACTTCCTACCATTTTGCCTCATGTCATAAACAAAGGCCAGACAGGGGGAACATGCTGTCCCTCTGTTTTCGCAGCTAGGGTCAGTTGGGACCTCCCAGTATCTGCAGTAGTCAGTGCAGTTTCTTCTTGGGCTGAATTCGCACTGAAGTGGGACCTTCATGACGTCATTGGCTCCTGGTGCCACCCTCCCTCTGGCCTCACTCAGCCACTTCCCATTTCTTTATAACCTGCCTCCTACAGGTCCACGAAGGGGCTGGTGTGACCTGGTGTTCTAACATTTATTTTGACATCAAAGCATGAATTTATTTTGGTCCATCCCTTCCAAACCCTGCCTGTGTGGGACCGTCTGTCTACCTCAGTATCAGAGAGATTTTTGCTTCTGAAGTTGAGTGGGGCTGTCCAAGCCACCCGCTTACAGTATCCACTTATAATTACTCACATGTCCTTTGAGTCCTTCACCACCGAGGCATGATCGTTGAAGCCGTGAGCAAATTCCTCCACTGAAAATTTGCACATGTCCACTAAAACTGAGCTGACGATGTGCTTCCACGTGTAATTAAAGTTTGAACAAGAGTTTGCTGTGCCGTGCTGTTGTAAACCTGCTGGCAGAGCTCATAAAATAATTAAAGGACGTTGGGAAAATAGATAAAAGTAGCTTTTGATAGTTGAGACCCTTCTGGATTCTACAGGTTGAAAGCAAAATGAAAAAAAAACTGGTTCCTTCCTTCTTACCCCTCCACTCTCCTACGTTTTAGGAACAGAAAGAGGGAAATGTTCCAGGACAGTGTGTGCCAAAGAAAAAAATTGCCCCCCAGTGAGTCTGGGAATTGACCACGGCATGGGAAGATGGGGGAAGGAGAATCGCTTCATTGTTCCTCCTCCTCTTGCTTTGCCCTCCCGCTTTGCTCCCTATCCGTGGGCGGAAGGTAACTACCGAGTTCACTCACGGGGCAGGCATTGGAGCGCACTGCAGTTTAGGCTGGACGTCTTCTTGTGTTCCAAGGGTGTGTGTGTGTGTGTGTGTGTGTGTGTGTTGCCTCAGTGCCTCTTCTAGCTGTGAAAAACAGCAGTTTGTTAACTGTTAATCGTAAGTCTCTGTGCCCACACAGTGTAGGTGAAGTCTCTTCTTTTTTTTTCCTTTTTTTTTTTTTTTACCTTTCTCTTCAACTAATTATATGCTTTGCCTATGCAACTGTAATTATTTCACCAGCATCTGCAAAACATATGTCATTTCTTTTTAAAATATATCCAGAAAAATAAGCAGAAATAAACGTACTTTGAGAGTTTGTGTGGGGAAGCAAATCCTACTGGAGGAAGGAGATCCTCTGGGGCGGAGCCGAAAGATGACACTTGGTCACGTGTGGCTTCCAGGTGATGCCGAGGTCCAGCGACTGACAGCTCGTCCCCCACTAGAGTTGGCACCAGCATTAAAAAGAAACTTGGGCCATGACAATGTTTCCTATGGTACCTTCAAAAGGCATCCATTCTTGGGCCATGACAGTGTTTCCTATGGTACCTTCAAAAGGCATCCATTCTTGGTGGTCTTAGTGACTTTTTTATTCAAAAGTTTTTGCATGCTGTTTTCATCCCTTCACTTGATCAGCCTTTCAAACTTGGTCGATTGTTGAAGGCATAAAGGTACCCAAGCATCAGAATCCGAGTTTGTACAAAGTCGAGCTTAGCTACAGACGCATAAGATAGAGGCAAATATTTGTGTACCTTTTAGTACTGTAAAAATGTAAAATTCTAAAAAAATTGCCCAGAGATCGTACTGTCCCTCTTTCTCTCTCCACCTTTTCTTTTTATATTGCTAGTAAATCCTGTCTCTGTCATGATTCTGTTCTCTGTGATATTCTCTACTGGCGGGAGATGTTTTCCAAACTTGAGCTTCAGATGCTTTTCTGTTTTCATCTGTAAAACTGGATTGGAGTCCATTAGGGAAGGGACAGTGAGCACTGGTTTGTGAAACTGAGGCAGATTCCCAAACAGGCTTTGCATGTGGCACTTTCATTTTTTCCTTTCTTCGTCCACGGCCAAGTTGTTGTTATACTACATCAGCACATCCCTACATCAGGAAGCATCTTTCAGTTGCTAGCATGAGTGTTGCAGGAGGCAAGCTGTTAAACCCCTCTCCTGTGCTTCCCGAGCTCTCAGTTAGACTGCAGTTCCCGGCTCTTCTGCAGTTAGAGGAACCGCATGGCCAAGTTGGAGTGACTGGAATTCGAGTGACCTCCTGTGTGCAGTTTCCTGGCCTGGTTCCCCCAACCTTGCCTGAGTGATCGTCCTTGATTCCTCCAAAGCTTATAGCCTTGGTGGTGCCTGGACTCCTTGCTGCAGATGGGAAACTCTGAGTCTGAAGGATCCCCAGTTGTTAATCACCTCCCTTGTAGGGCCGCCCACTTCTGACTGCTGTGCTGAAGGTGCTGCCACGCACTTGGACTTCATTCGATGAGCACTGCATAGAACACTGGCAGATGCAGACAGACTCTCTGCCTCTGAGCCTCGGGCTCCAGTCTGGGAGATATAGTTGTGGCACAGTGTAATAAAACTATTAGCAGATGTCATTCCTGTGGCATTGCAGAAGGGATTGTGGGAGAATCTTTAGGAAGGGGGTGCAGTAGAATTAATGATGAATGGGATAAACTAGATGGACCCTCAGAGCCATGATAGTTTGAGCTTCTGTTGTGATGTAGGGCTGTGAGAGGACATTGATAAAACTGTGACTACAGGCTGGGGAGATAGCTTGATGGTCTGAGCGACTCTGGGTTGATCCCCCATACTGTATGTCATGCCAGCTCTGCACTGTGCTGGCCACCAAAACTGGGCATGGTGGTACACGCCTGTAATCCCAGTGCTGGGGAAGCTGAGACAGGGGAATCACTATGAGTATGAGCTGCATAATGAGACCTTGCACCAAATAAATAAGTAAACAAACAAATAACTAAATAATTAAAAACTTGAGACTGTGGCTAAGGAAGGGCGTGGGGTTAACACTCCTATCTTTTAATCATCTAATGATTTTCATTCATTTGAGTATCTTTTTCACATCCAGTCATGTGTTGCTGTTGGGGAAACACTCAGATGAGTGTGTGTGGCCAGGCCGTTTTGTGGCTGGAACACACTCTTCTGTTCTTACACAAAGGTATGACACTGTAATGCCACAGAGCCCTGCCTGTGTGGACCACCATGGCACTTATGGCCCACCATTGATTGAGAGTCATTATAACGGCACACAACTGTCTAGAGATACAGGGAATTCCTTATAGTAATGTAGAAAGGTAGCAGGGCCAGAATTACTGTGTCCATCATATACATGGGGGCACCAATATTTATTTATTTGGTGCAAATATGTTGTAGGATTTAGCTAAAGGTAAGAAACCAGGAGAGCCGGTTGGCATTCTGTGGGTCAGTGGAAGCGTCACAGGAGCTAGAAAAGCAGAGAACTGGCTTAGAACCCGGTCCTTGACTTCACTGTCTCTGCAACCTTTGGCCTTCCCTGATGTCTTAGGTGAGAATTCACTGAGTCACAGTTTTTCAAGTGTGCTGGTATGTTAGCAGATGTCCCAGAGTGTCAAGGGTCCGGTCTGCAGTCTGGTGCTCTAAGGCAGGACTGCATAGCAAAGGGGGATGGCAGAGGAATAGTTGCTGCCATCCTGGTGGCCTGGAAGTGAAGAGCATCAAATGAGGAGCCGGGGAGGGAGATGAACCCTTGAAGGCCGTGTCCCCAGCCAGCCCTGCACCCCACCTATGTGCGCGTGAGGCTCTGGGGGACATTTTAGTTATGAACCAGAATAGTGACTGGTTTTTCTTTTCTTTTTAAAATCCATGTTCTTATAGCACATGTTAGCTATAGCTGACTCTGTGTAAACTATTTGTGGCCACTTTTTTGGATATGGCCACTGCTGACCACAGGCTTCCTAGGACCCTAGAGAGAATCTTCCTCTGTCTGATCTACACAAAAAAAGTAAAATAGAAGGGTCATCCAGTCCCCTGCGTGGGTACATTGGTGTCATCTGCTGGGCAGACTCTGAGGATGTAACAGTCCCCAGGAGGACAGGGAGGTGACTCCTGAGTCATTTTGCTCAGCCCTAGGAGGTTTCCGTGTAATCATTATTCCTTGCTAGTCTTTTAAAGAAATGCCATAATTTACTGATTAACATCAAAATCTAACAAAAGATAAAACTGTGATTCTTCCAAAGCTATTGTCTGGTATAAAATCCAACTCACTTGGGTCACTTAGATTAGCCCAGAGAGAAACACCCAACCCCAAAGAAGGAAGATAATTACAGTTTTAGGAAATATAATTTGTATGTGAAATTGTTTCTGTGGATATTGTCTAAGCTGTTTCTTGTTGTTGAAACAAAATAGGCAACACTCACCAGGTTAAAGGAGGAAAGGGTTGTTTCATCCCACGGTTGGTGGAGGTTTGAGTTCATAGCTGGCTGTTTCCAAGGCAGGGCAGTGTGGTGGAAGGGTATCACAGAGGAGAGAGAGTCTGTGGGAGGGCAAGCAGAGGGCAACAGCAGGCATCTTGCCTTCTTTCTGTCCCTTTATATTCCACCCACGCTACAAGTCTATTGATTGGGGCCATGTACGCGTAGCATGGGCCTTTCATCATCCAAACCCAGAACTACGCTAAGCCAGTGTAATTACCACATATCCATAGCCCATACTCACACTACCTGAATCCACATTCATATACCCAACATCCGGCCATTTTGGAAGATTTGAAAAACCCCATGAGCACATGAGACTTTGAAGGAAATCTGGATATGATCCATAATAGACATAATTATATGCCATTTCTTTGGGGGAATCTTCCTCCTAAATTTTCTGCTTCCTTTTTATTCTGCTTACCATTCCCTAGAATATTACAAGGAAGAATTTTTAAAGTCACTCCTCAACTAAAAATCTTACCTATCCAATAAATACTTAGCACTGTAAGAAAAAAATGTTTAAATTTTAATATAAATTCAATAATTATGCTCCATGGTACTTTTTTTTGATTGCTTTTGAGCAGATTTGGGCATATATAACAATGGACACTAGATACTTAGAAGCTTAATCTTGGAAGGAATCAAATGTTTCATGTTTTGCTTCAGTCAGATGACGATGTGCCTGCCAGCCAGAGTCCCACCTTATTACCCCGAAGTTAGCGCTTTTCAGGGTAAAGACAGCAGGGCTTAATGAGTATTGATATGACTCCTACCATGTCATAGATGTTCACTGAATGTTGATAAGTATCTAACAGTGGCGGTAATAGAGAAGCCCTTCAGCAGCTGGACATGTCGAGGCTGCCTTCCCAGGTTTAACTCCTCAGGTAGTTGTGAGAAATACCGATAGTTTTTCAGAACAGTCAAAAGCACACATTCCCAGTTGGTTTCTTGCTGCCTGCCACCCAGCTGAGTTGCAGACATTAAGTCTGATGTAAGGGAAAGTAATTTGCTATTTAATTTAATGTACATGGAAGTTCTTGAACAAAAATAAGTCTTTCAACATAGAGGGACTGCATAGCCATCCGCAGTGAGATCTAGATTTTTTAAAGATTATTTCTGGCACTATGTGGTGTGTACAGGTGGACTTGCGAGGCATCTGTGAGCAGACTGGAAGGTACACGGATGCTGGTGCGTGGCCTGGCCACAGTGCTGATGCAGCATTTGCTGTGACATGCAGAGTCACCGTCTTTGCTCGCTAGCTGGACCTCAGCCCAGAGGGTTCCCTGCTTTCTAATGACGCCCATTTGCTATTCTACCACCTTGAACTTTAGTCACAGTTTCACGTTGCATTAGTCGACAGAATCATGATGCTTAAAACTCCATCTGATTTGGGGGGACATTTTTTCACAAGTTCTAATTTTGAAAATCATTTATTGATCTTGAGCTCCCCTTCACTGACCAGCATCTCTCTGCATTTTAGTCTTCGCTCTCTAGGACCAAGGGCAAGATGATGCCTGATGACCTTCCTCTGTCCTTCAGTGTTCCAGGCCTGTGCAGAGCAATGGCTTTCCCAGAAACTGATGAGCTTTGAGTCCCCTGGGCTACATTTGCAATGAGAATGATGATTCCTCGCCAACAGGCCAAGACGTGAGGCACATTTTAAGGCTGGCTGTTCTGTCATTTGAAAAGCCTGAAAAAAATCCCAAACAAATGCTTATAATAATGATGTTTTCTTTTATAAATTTTACCTTTTGGGCTATATTTAGGAGTTTGCATTTTAAATATTTTCATCACTTAAATTACTTCTGGAAGAAACAAAGTCTATAGATAGACACATTTCACATGTGTTCATATACATGCAAAATCAAATAGCTATTTTCAGCTAATAAGATGCATCTGCTATCCTTAGACCTCCAATAAAAATAAAATACCTGATTTTCTATATTTGATGTTGGGCTGGCGAGATAGCTCAGTGGACTAAAGGGCCTGCTTAGGCAAACCAGGCACCACATGTCATGCCAGTCCCTCCCCCAGGGCGAGTTGAGCAGGCCAGAGTCCAGGCATAGTGGTGCACACCTGTAATCCCAGTGCTGGGAAGGCTGAAAGCAGGAGATTCACCACCAGTGACCTGCATAGTGAGACCATGCAACAACCAAATGCACTTAAAAACAAATTGATGTTTATCTGTATTATAAGTATTAATGCTGGAAATTTAGCTCCACTTATATGTAAAGAAAAATCCCAATATTTTATGACATTTTATAAGAGTTGGTTTTTACTCTCAATGATTTACTTGTATCTCATTTAATACTCAAAACAAGTATAATGACACCCATATTTATAATGAGGAATCATGTCAAAAGGTTGGTAGTTTAACCAAAATCTCACAGTTGGTGCATATAGTGTTTAGTATTAATACCCTCTTGATTCCAGAGCCTACGTTTCATCACCTTGAGTTTACCTTCATAGAGTAACCCGTATTATTTTTTTGTTCTTTGTGTTTTCATGTTATGTATTTGGTACAGGGTCTCACAATGCAGCTGAGATTCCTAGCGATCCTGCAGTTTTCAGCCTCTCCAGCACTGGGATTACAAGTGTGTGCCACCACACCCAGACTTGGTTGCTGGGTCAACTCACTTGTGGGCCTGGCCTGCTAGGCATGTACCTACGCTTGCCTAAGCAGGCGCTTAGCTATCTTGCCTGCCCCATAGGGTAACTATTGACTCTGAAAAGTCAGGAGGATTTCACTTTCCACTGTGAGTTGTGGATCAAAATGTAACCCAAGAGACAACTGTACACCTTGGCATCCCCGGGTTTGTGCCTTCTCAGGAGCATAGGGAAACCATAGCAGGGTAGCAATATCCCAGTCTATTTTAACCAAGATGTTCAACCAGATTTGTGTGATACCTTTTATGGCAAGAAAGAACCTGACCCAAAGTACCTAAGGCGGGAAACAGAAGCTATGTGTACTCCTGATGCCCAGCAGTCCAGGGCCGGTGTACTTCCATCCCGGGCTTATCCGAGGGTCTCTTTTCTGTTGTTGGTTTTTTTCCCCTTTTGTCTTGTCATAGCAGATGTGCCATCAGGCTGGACTCCTCTTAGTGATGACAGAAGGGATTCTTGTTTAAAAACTGGTGACTGTTTGCAGTACACAGTAACTACAATCACTTTGGGTAATTTGCATGCGGTATACCTGTCTCACCTCTGGGTCATTTTGATCTCCTTTCCTCTGCCCTCCTCACTCTGCCCCTCCGTACTCTGATCCTGTTTCCTCCCAGCTCTCTATTATTTCAGTCTTTATTTGTGTTTTTGGGCTTCTTACATAGGAAAAATCAAGTGATATTCAGCCTTCTCTGTCTGACTTATTCATTTAATGTCATGGCACCAGGTTCCATCCATTTTGCTAGCAATGACTTGAATTCATTCTTTTTTCATGGGTGAATGAAATTTGTTCTCTCTCATGTGTGTATAATTCTATATACATATATATCACAATTTTTTATCCATTCATCTACATTTTTAGCCACTACAGAAATGTAAATCAAAACAATTCTGAGATTCTGTCTTACTTTATTCAGTATACCTATGATCAAGAACACAATAAGACAACAAATGCTGGTGCGGATGGTGGCAAAAGGAACCTTGGTTGCTGCTGGGCATGTAAGCTAGTATAGCCAACGTGGAAATCAGTACAGATACAAAAGTAGACTGAAAAACTAAAGACAGACATTCCATTTGACCCATGATACCTTTCCTAGGCATATTCTTGAAAGGGCTAAAACAATCATGTTATAGTGGGACTTGCATCTCCACATTTACAACAGTAAAACTCACAACAGAGATTTGTTCTGTTAGTAGTCTGTGCTTACAAAACACAATGTCTATATTCCTCGTGTGGAGCCAGTGCACGCCCAGAACGCACCTTCATTCCTTTTTTATCCCTTTTCCCTCCTTCTTTCCTCTCCCTCCATCTCTTGGTTCCCTTCCCATTACAGAGAGATTGTGTCTGCCTACTTCCCATTGTTTTTGCTTTGCTCTTTATTTATAATTTTCTTTTGTCCTATAAAGAAACTCTGTGATATGTAAATTGTGTGTCTGATTGATTTCACTTAAAATCATGGTTTCAAAGTGGAGTCCCTCTCCTCACCATCCAAACTGGAAGGGGAGAGAATATATCGTGTGGTTTTTCAGGACAAAAACCTTCACTCATGTTTGACGGGCATTGGCTACTATTACCTTGAAGCCCAAGTGAGAATCATCGTTATGGTTCTTCTTTCCCATAGAAGTATTACATTGGTGGCAACATGAAGGATCTTCTGGGCGTGTACACTTGAGCACACCAAGCACATATGTCTTCAAGGGAAAACTGTTACCCGAGAAGAGTCTTTGTTTAGATTTTGGATAACATTGGGAGAAAATAGTCACTAAATGACAGTGTCCATGTTAACTTAATGTCCTAATTATTGAGTCTTTGGGGAAAGACTGCTTTGTTTTATTTGAAGAGTTACAACTATTTTCT
>PVKN010020539.1:0-15891 GCA_004027915.1 Capromys pilorides
TCTTTTTTTTTTTTTTTTAATTTTATTTATTTGTTTGCTTGTTGTGTTTGTTTGTTTCTTTATTTTATTTATTTTGTGGCTGGCTCAGCCTGCCCTGGTGGTGGGGGCTGGCGCAGCATGTGGTGCCGGGGATCGAACCGCAGTCCCTGCAGTTGCCTGAGCTTTCCTAAGCAGGCGCTTTAGACCACTGAACCATCTCACCGGCCCCTGCTGAGCTATCTTGCTGGTCCTCTTTTATCAGTTTTGTAGCAGGCAGCCCTTTGCTTGCTAATGCCAGTGTATAAATGATAAGACATAACAATATGCTGAAAATTTTTCATGAGTTTCACAAATACAATCTTTCCATATTTGTTAGAATACACGTTTTAACCCTTAGCTCTTGCTTAATAAGGATAGTTTGGATTTTTGTTTTTTTTTCCTAAGAAGAAGGGAACAAATTATATAATGAATATTAAGGTTATCAATCTATAAAAAACATGCATTGTTTTTGGTTTTTTTATACCAGAATTTGAACTCAGGACCTTGTACTTGCCAGGCAGGTAGTAGCTTTAAGCCATTGAGCTATCTCCCTGGTTCTGTTTTGTTTTGTTTTCTCCTGTATTTAGGATGGGGTCTACAGGGTCTAGAAGGTCTCACTACACAGATTGGGCTTGTAGTGATTCTCCTGTTTTCAGCCTCCCAAGTGCTGGGATTACAGGCGTGCAGCACTACACCCATTCTCAGTCGCTTCTCAACGTGCCCCACCACTGCATTTTGCCTAAGCTGATGCTTTAGTCCATTGAGCTATCAGGCTAGCCCTGGTTTGGCTTAGTTTTAAGAGCTGTTTTGTACATTAGGCATATAGCAGTAGACCTACCAGACAAAGTTCTTGCCTTGTGAGCTGGACATGATGGTGCATACCTCTGTTCCCAGGACTCAGGAGATTGAGACAGGAGGATCATTGTGAGTTCAAGACCAATCTCGGCTACATAGTAAGTTGAAGGCCAGCCTCAACTACATAGTAAGACCTTGTTTCAACAGCTCTGCCTCAAAAATAGTTCCTGTTTTTTATTTATTTATTTTATTTTATTTATTTATTTTTTTTGTGGTACTTGGGTTTGAACTCATGACCTTGCACTTGCCAGTCAGGCACTTGTGCCATGGTGCTATCTCCCTGACCTCTAAGTTCCTATTTTTTAGAGATGCCATTCTAGTTGGAGAGACAGACAATAAACGATATATTAACTGGGGATATAGCCGGGCGTGGTGGCACATGCTTGTAATCCTAGCACTTGGGAGGCTGAGGCAGGAGGAAGGGTGTGAGTTCAAGACCAGCCTGGGCTATGAAAAGTGAGCTCAAGGCTAGCCTGAACTGCATAGCGAGACCCAGTCTCAAAAAGACAAATAAATAAATTAAAATAAATAAAATAAATGATACATTAATTGAGGATATAGCCAGGTGTGATGGTGCACGCCTGTAATCCCAGCACTTGGGAGGCTGAGGCAGGAGGAAGGGTGCAAGTTCAAGACCAGCCTGAGCTACAAAAGTGAGCTCAAGGCCAGCCTGAACTGCATAGCGAGACCCTGTCTCAAAAAGACAAAACGAACAAACAAATTGGGGATATAGTTCAGTGGTGCAGTGCCTGCCTGGTAAGCATGAGGTCCTGAGTTCAATGTCTAGTACAAAAAAATTCAAAATAAAATGATACATTAATAGGGCTGGAGAGATGGCTCAGCGATCTAAAGCACCTGTGTCGGAAAGTTTAGGCCACCGCATGGACCGAGTCTCGATCCCAGGCACCACATGCTGCGCCAGCCCCACCCCCAGGGCAGGCTGAGCCGGCCATAACGCACGCAAATAAATGAGGTTTAAGAAAATAAAATAAATTTAAAAATTTTTTTTAAAATGATGCATTAATAAAGGCAGTAGATTGAGGGACTGGAAGAGACAGATGGTGTGTGTGGTCCAGCTTTAGAGAGGGTGAGTATGGGAGGTGCTCTTAGGTGTGATTTGAACAGGGCCCTGGGAGACAGAGCCAGCATGGGGAGGAAGGGTGAGGAGATGCTTGGCAGAGAGCCTCGTGTGTTTCAGTGCAGCAGGGAATCCAGGGAAAGGAAGATGAGAAAGGACAGAAGGTTAGTGGGGATCTGGTAAGGAAGGGGCTGTAAGGGGCGGTGAGGATCTGCTTTCTACTGAGATGGAATGAACAGAGGGATGGAGTGCCCAGGTGCACACCTATGATCGCACCATTTGGGAGGTTGTGCAGGAGAATTAGAGTATGAGACCACAGTGACTTCATAGTAATTCAAGATTAACCTGAACTATATAGATAATGAGACCCTGACTGAGAAAAGCAAAAAACAAACAAAAAATTGAGAAATGGAATTAGCTAAATCCTCCCCTCTGTTGTACTGGGGATTAACCCCAGGCCTCATGCTAGGCAAGAATTTTATAAATCCAGCCCTTTTTATTTTGAGGCAAGGTTTTACTAAGTTGTCCAGCTGGCTTGGGCTTGTGATGTTGCTGCCTCAGCCTCCTGAGTATCATAAGCTAACTTCTTTCTTTATTTTATTAATATTTATTTATTCGTATTTTGTTTTGTTTATTTGAGACAGGGTCTCACTATGCAGTTCAAGCTAGCCTTGAGCTCACTTTTTGTAGCCCAAGCTGGTCTCAAATTCATACCATTCCTCCTGCCTCAGCCTCTAAAGTGCTGGGATTACAGGCATGCACCACCACAGCCCGGCTCAAAGAATAGCAGTTTGGTTTTTTGGTGGAACCGGGGGTTGAACTCAGGCGCTTAAGCTTACCAGGCAAGCACTTATTCTACTGAGCTGTCTCCCCAGCCCCCAGTTTTGTTTTGTTTTGTTTTTTTGAGATAGGGTCTCATTATATATTCTATAATGATTTTCTGTTTGCAGCTAATTCCAGTAGTGACCAGTTGTGTTTATCACAGGCTTCTGGGCTGACTTTTATAGCATGCAGTATAAACTGTACAGAAACAAATCCTTACTGTGCCCAGGTTTGATCCCCAGTACCTAAGCAAAACAAAACAAATCCTTACTGCACATTTTACTGGAAAGCTGAAGGTTTAGGGTTAAAGTTACATAAGTCAGTGTCGTCTTTTAATGTAGAAGGAGTTTGTATTGAAGTGAGTATCTGATGAAAAGCACTTCTAGTGCACTGTTCAGTAGCTCACTTCCTCCCAAAACCATGGTCTGTAGTCTATCAAAATGCACTGAAATAGATGTAGTGTACCAGTCACCCCAGCCTTCCGCCTCCCTCTCCAGACTGGGAAAGCCAGTTCACCCGGAACGTTTACTCTGAAAGGCTCCACACTACGCTGTGTGTTTAGAGACCCAGGAGCAAGTCTAGAAATGCCTGCACTGTGGGCCTCAGCGTTCTTCCAGGCGGTGGGGACACAGCTCCTCTTGGGAAGTTGCCTCTCAGAGAGGAGGACCCAGGGCCCACGCCCCAGGCATTCAGAACACAGGTCTTTTATGAGTAATACTTTTAAATAATATGTATTCGACAACAGGACAGCAGGAAAGGTCTAAGAGAGACAAAATGACAGCCTGCCAGGAGCAGCCACACTGCTGTGCAAAGGCCGCCAGGACCACCCAGCTCTGCACTCCACTCCACACATCCCTGCTACAGTGGCTGGGTGCGTGCATGCCATGGCCCACTTCCCAGAGCTGAGAAGGTTGGAGCTTGAGAACATGCAGCATGGCAACCCTTCTGGTACACAAGAGTGAAGTTAGTTGGGGCTTTTATAGCTTCCCAAAAATATTTATTATTTATTTATTTATTAAACTTTATTTATTTATGTTATGGCCAGCTCACTCTGCTCTGGGAGTGGGGCTGGGAGTGGTACTGAGGATTGAATCGAGGTCCCTGTGGTTCCCTAAGGTTGCTTAAGCAGATGCTTTAGCCTACTGAACTATCTCACCAGGCCTATCTATTTATTTATTTTATTATCTATGTTCAAATTCTTTTTTAAATTTTTTTATTTACTTTTTTTGTTTTTTCATTTTATTTTATTTCATTTTTTAATTTTTATTTTCCCAAAAAAAAATTTTTTTAAAAAAATGGCGCATGCCTGTAATCTGAGCACTTGGGAGGTTGAGGTAGGAGGATCAGTGTGACTTTGAGACCAGCCTGGGCTACAAAAGTTAGCTCAAGGTTAGTCTGAACTGCGTAGCGAGACCCTGTCTCAAAACAACAAAAGAAAGAAGGAAAGAAAGGGAGAGAGAGAGAGAGAGAGAGAGAGGGAGGGAGGGAGGGAGGGAGGGAGGGAGGGAAAGAAGGAGGGATCTAGTGCGATTAGCTGTGCAGGCCAGAGGTGCTACAGGTCCCATGCCACTTGCAAGCTTGCTTGCACTCACGCTGCTTGCCTCCCACATCACAGCCCGGCCAGGCCCTGTGCTACCACCACCCTCACTATATAGTTGTAGCTGGTCTGGAATTTGTTATGTAGTCTAGGCTGGCCTCAAACTCACAGTGATCCTCCTCCTTCAGTCTCCCGAGTGCTGGGATTACAGGTGTGCACTACCAAACTGGGCCATACAGCTTACTTGGCAAGAGAGCACTGGGATGGAGCAGGTTGGGGTGGGGAGCAAAGCCAGAAGTTCTCTGTTGGCCTTGTCAGGTTGAAATGCCTGTTAGACAGGAAGTCTGGAGTTCAGAACAGAAGCTCGAGTTGAAGGTGTGTGGAACAAGATGAGAGATTATGTAAGGAGGGTCTGTGATGAGCAGACAGCTTGTACTGAGCTCAGGAAGTCATGAGAACAAGATCGTACATTCAGAAAGGTTTGGGGACAACTAGGAGCATAGAATTCTTCAAAGCTAAGCGAAGAAGACTTTCCAAGAAATGGAGTTGATGAAAGTGAGCAAGACAGGGACTGGGGTTCGATCCCCAGCACCATATGCCATGCCAGCCCACCCCTAGGTGAGCTGGCCACAGAGTCTGAGCATGGTGACACATGCCTATAATCTCAGCACTGAAAGGGCTGGAAAGAGGAGCATCACTACAAATCTGAGCTGTGTAGCAAGACTTTTTTTTTTTTTTTTATGTACCAGTGCATTAAAACAAAAAGAAGAAGAAGAAAAAATGAGCAAAATGCAGAGGAGTTCAGTTCATGGTGAGGCAGAGAACTGAGAGGGGTGGCAGGGCAGTGAGAAGCAGAGAGAGACCCTTCCAGGACACATGCCCATGACCCTCCCATCTCCAAGGAGGCTTCACCTTCCAAGTTATACTTGGCTTCAACTTCTCAGTGGCTTAGTAGCATGACCACACATATACACACCAGCTCCAGAGTCCCACCTGTGAGTGCCTGAGGCTTCAGGGACGCATCTAGATACTTGCTGTAATGGTTGGTGAGGATAGTTGAGGAGGTAGCTTAGCAGCAGAAGGGCTCCCTGGCAAGTGCAAGGTTGTGAGTTGTATTTCCAGTACCAAAAATAAGATAGTTGGTGAGGATGTGGAGGATATGGGATCCTTTTAAATTATCAGCAGGCATGTAAAACAGTGCATCCATTCTGACTCATTCTTTAGGGATCTAAACAGTTATCACGGGTCCAAGCAATTCTACTCTTAGGAATATGTCAAAGAAAATTGAAAACATTTTCAAAACAAAAACTTTCACAGGGGCCAGTACCACCACCAAAAAATAAAACCAGGGCCGGCGAGACAGCTCCGTGGTCTAAAGCACCTGCTTAGGAAAGCTTAGGCAATTGCAGGGACCTTGGTTTGATCCCTGACACCACATGCTGTGCCAGCCCCACTTCCAGGGCAAGATAAGCCAGCCATAAATAAAGTTGAAAAAAAAATACACAAAGTGAAAGTGTAAGGTTGTAATTTCGAACCCCAGTCCCACCCCTCCAAAAAAATACAAAAATGAGACCCTGTAGACCTTGTACTAAATACAAAAAAAAAAAAAAAAAAAACCACAAATATTTATAGCAGTATTTTAAAAGATAGGCAAAAAGTGGCAACAATCCAAAAGACTATCAACTAGATCAGTGGTGGCGAATCTGTGATATGCATGCCACAGCAGGCTGTTTGTTTCACTGAAAACTCTAAAAGGTTCACCATTACGGGACTAGATGAAGGTTAGCCAAATATGATAAATCCACACAGTGGGATATTACTCAGCCATAAAGGGGTGTGTCATAGAGATACATGCTATAACAGCATAAATATTTGTTACATGAAAGAAGCCAAATGCATAAGCCACATGTGGGGGTTTTATTGTTTGTTTTTTGTCTTTTTGAGACAGGGTCTCGCTATGCAGTTCAGGCTGGCCTTGAGCTCACTTTTGTAGCCCGAGCTGGTCTCAAACTCATACCAGTCTTACTACCTCAGCCTCCCAAGTGCTGGGATTACAGGTGTGTGCCACCACGCCTGGCTGGCCACATGTTATATGATTGCACTTATGTTAAATGTGGAGAATAGGCAACTCCATGGAGACAGAAAATGGATTAGTAGTTACTAAGTATTGGGAGAGAAGGAATAGGGATTGAGTGCTAAGAGATACAGTGTTTGGGAATGTTCTCAAGTTAGATAGTGCTGTTGAATTACAACCTTGCACATATACTATATATATTAACAGCCACTGAATTTTACTGTATGGCAATTATATTCCATCTCAGAAACAATAAAAACAATAAAATGTGTTGAATAAAGTTTGTGCTGGAGGCTGCAGTCCTCCAGGCACTGACATAGACATTGAATTCAGGTATATAGTAATCCATTTACCTGTGTCAAACAGGAAAGACCTGAAAGATTATACCAGGAGGACCCTTTGCTGTTCCTTCCACAGGCAAACAGAGAATTAAAAAAAAAATTAAAGTAGTTGTGGGCAGTGAACCCAGTGCCTCTGCACTGAGCTACATCCTCAATTCTTTGTAATCGTTTTTAAATTTTGAGACAAAATCTCACTAAATTGCCAAGATTGGGTTCAAACTTGTTTTTTTGGGGGGAAGGGGTTCAAACTTGTGATCCTGCCATCTCTGACTCCCAGTGCACTGACATTACCAAAATGTCACTTTGGAAAGTGGCGAGGGCCAGAGACATAGCTCAGCAGAATAAGCGCTTGCCTGGCAAGCACAGGGTCCTGAGTTCAATCCCTGGTGCCCCCCCCCCAAAAAAACAAAAGAAAACGGGGGAAAGATACCCACCAGAGAGCTGGCTTAGCGATGCCAAGTGCCACTTGGCATTTGGTGCGGTGATGTTTAAGGGGAGACTGTTTGAGATGATTCTGTGGTCCATCTTAAGTTGTTCTGGTTCAAGGACTAAGTGGCTACCTGGGTAAGAGAGGTAGGCCAGGGTGGGAGTGGCACTCTTAGGGTGACAGTGGCAGAGCACTCAGATGCTGAAGGAGGGAGAGGAGATGCTTCACGAGGATCACTGTGGGTAGTGACCAGAGGCCAGGGTCGCTGTTTCCAGGCTTCCTACAGAAGCCAAAAGGTTTAGGATAAGTGGGGTGAATGACAAGATCACAGAAGGTTGAGGGCCAGAAGCTGAAATATTAGTCGGGACAGTTTCTGGTGATGGTGAGAGGTGGACCAGGTGAAGCAGAGGCAAGAACAGGAGAACCGAAGAGGTCACCGAGCAATCAGAAATGTGTCTCTCCCGTGTAGTTGATGCTCACAAGGAGGTGACAGAAGCAAGGGGCAAGGGGAGCCAGTGATGAGCTTGTAACAACGGGAATATCAGAAGTGGCAATAAGAATGGCTGGCCAGATAGCTCAGCAGACTAAAGCACTTGCTTGGGGCATGCTGGCATGGGGGCGTGTGGTGGCACACACCTGTAATCTCAGTGCTTGGGAGACTAAAAACAGAAGGATCCCTACAAGTCTGATATGTGTAGTGAGACCCTGTAGACCCTGTACTAAATACATTTTAAAAAATCTTAAAAGAAGTGGCAATAAGAAGGCGGTAGTGTAATGAGAGATCTTCACAGAAATGATTTTGTGTGTGTGTGGTCAGCTCAGCCCACCCTGGGGGTGGTGCTGGTATGGCATGTGCTTCTGGGTATCGAACCGTGGTCCCTGTGCTTGCCTAAGCTTGCCTAAGTGGGCGTTTTAGTCAGCCGAACTATCTCACTGTCCTGAAGTAACTTTTTTAAAAAATGGTATTAGGGATTGAACCCAACGCCTTCATACTGAGCTGTATCTCCAGTCCTTTCTTATTTTTTATTTTGAGATGAGGTCTTGCTAAAACACAGTGGCCTACACTGGGCTTGAACCTGATATCCCCCTGCCTCAGCCTCCCAGGATGATAGGATTATAGGCATGTACCATCACGTGCAGCTAAGAAATAGAGTTTTATCTTTTTTTCTCACACATAGGGCTTTTATTTATCACTATTAAAAATCTGGGAGGGGGGCCGGCGAGATGGTTCAGTGGTCTAAAGCGCCTGCGTAGGAAGGCTCAGGCAACTGCGGGGACTGCAGTTCGATCCCCGGCACCACATGCTGCGCCAGCGCCACCACCAGGGCAGGCTGAGCCAGCCACAAAATGAATAAATAAAGAAACAAACAAACACAACAAGCAAACAAATATAAATAAATAAATAAAATTAAAAAAAAAAAAATCTGGGGGGCTGGGGAGATAGCTCCGTGGCACAAGTGCCTGCCTGGGAAGTGCAAGGTCATGAGTTTGAACCCAGTCCCGCAAAAAAAAAAAAAAAGAAAGAAAGAAAGAAAGAAAAGAAAAAGAAAAATCTGGATCTTAGACTCTTGGACTGGTTGTTCATATCCATCAGTACCCTCAACGTTAGCTCCAGTCTCATCTCCAGCAGCCTTTCCAGAGCTACTACCTTCACCATGAAGCTCCATCAGTTTTCCCAATTCAAACTTGGGCTTTTCAGGATTTTGACTTTTCTGACAAAGACATCATGAAGAGGGTAGATAGACTGGCAAGCCTTTTCTATGTCTTTCCCAATGCTGTCTGGAATCAGCTTATTGACAACTTCCTTCAAATCATTTGTCTGCACCTCTCTGGTCATGATTTCCATCATCTTCTTCCGGATCTGACAGACCTGTTGGTGCTGAGCATAACAGGTCCTCCATATCTGATTTTTTAGTAAAGCCAACACTGAACAGTCAAAGCAAATAACCATCGATAGTCTTGACATCAACATGAGCTTCGATCACGGTCTGCCATTTTTTAGCCATGAAACACATTTTGTCATGGGTGAGATCCATGCCATGCAGGCAGTTTTTGCCCTGAACATCTTCAATAATTAGCTTGACTTTTCTAAAGCCAACCTCATCATTCTGCAGATGAGCAAAGCTCACTTCAAACACACAACCTTCGAGCTCATCAGATGCAATTTTGGTTCCTTGAGTTCTGGTGATGAGTGTTTTTCTAATATTTCTTATGTTGAACATAGCTGGCTCCTGCACATCATACCAGTCTTTTTTAGAAAAGGGATCAACCACTTTCTTCTTGGCTCCTTTTTTGCCGCCTTTCATAGAACACTTGTTCTTGCCTGTCGCCATGGTGCTGCTCAGACAGCCAAAAGGGCAGAAATAGAGCTTTAAAGACAGCTAGGATAGAAAGGATCTAGAACATGGGGCCAGGGAGATAACTCAAGGCACACGTGCCTGCGTGGCAAGTGCAAGGTCCTGAGTTCGATCCCCAGTTCCACAAAAACAAAAAAGGAAAGAAACGATCTAGAACAGTGACAGCAAATCTGTGGCATGCTTGTTGTTTTTATGATAAGAATGTTCGCATATGACTTATTTTTTCTAAACTAGATTAGTATTCAGAACCAGGGAGATAGCTCAGTGGCAGAAGCGCCTGCCTGGCAAGCACAAGGTCCTGAGTTTGATCCCTGTTGGTCTTGCAGCGTGGCACTGATGTGTGCGCTGAAGTCCATAATCACAGCCATGTTGGTGGCTAGCCTATCCATCTCCTCCTCCATCTTCCACAAATCATTTTTCATCTTCCAAATGGTGTCTATGAGAGGAAAGAACTGGAGGTGACAAGGGGGTGGCGGTACCCTAAGCCTCTCGGCATGAGCCCGAGACAAAGAAAGAGAAAAAGAATATATTGGCTAAAAATTCCTCAATTCTCACATATTTTGACATGAAAAAAATGTATAAAATTTATCATTTTAATTATTACTCAAAGTATAACTAAGTAAAACATGTTGCAAACACTACCCACTATCTATTTCTAGAACTTCCACATCATCACAAGCAGAAGCTCTGCAGCTGTGTGGTATTAATTCCACTTCCTAATCTTCAAGCTTCTCGTAATCCCTATTCTATTCCTGTACTATAAATTATCCTAATCTAAATATTGAATATAAGAAAAATAAAAAAAAGAATATATTGGCTAAAATATATTCAGGTTTACTTGCAGGTTGGTACTTGATGATAAGTAAGTAAGCTTTAAGGAGCCAAGTGCTAATCCACCTTGAGTGTAAAAGAATTAAAGTGCTTTTTTTTTTTTTTTTTTTTTTGCTGAACTGCTGTTCAAACTCATGACCTTGCACTTGCCAGGCTGGCACTTGTGCCACGGAGCTATCTCCCCAGCCCCTTAAAGTCCTCTTTAAGGAGATTTGTTTTTCCCTTTTTTTGTCTTTTTTGAGACAGGATTTTGCTAGCATTTCAGGGTGAACTCACCTTGTAGCCCAGGCAAGCTTGAAACTCATACCAGTTCTCCTGCCTCAACATCCCTAGTGCTGGGATTACAGGCATGTACCACTGTACTTGGCTAGGGAGAGTTCTATAAGGACAAAATGGCAAGGCCCCCTCCAAGAAGACAAACAGTATTGCAGACGTAAATGAAAGATTGGGGATCTGGAAGAAGATAAAGATGAATAGAAGGCAGATGTGGCACATACAGCACTCTGGAGGCTGAGGCAGAAGAATCACCATGAGGTGAGGGCCAGCCTGGAGTCCATGGCGAGGCTGTCTCAGAAAAAGTGAACTGATAGGCCCCCGCCTATGTAGAGGTGGTGGTGGTGGTGGTTTTTCTTCCTCCCTCTTCCTCCTCCTCCTCCTCTTCCTTTTCCTCTTCCTCTTCTTTTTCTTCTTCCTCTTCCTCCTGCTCCTCCTCCTGTTTGTCCTCCTCCACCTCCTCCTCCTCCTCCACCTCCTCCTCTCCTCCTCCTCGTCCCACTCCTCCTCCTCCTCCTCTTCCTCCTCCATGCAGTGTTCTCACTACGCAGCTTGGGCTCATAATGTTCCCCCTGTCTCAGCCTCCTCTGTGCTGGGATGACAGGCATACACCACAATGCCCAATTTTGGGCCTGGCACCCTGCGGTACTGCCAAGCTGTCTCCCAGCCCTCCAGAGCTTCTCCTAACAGCACAATGAAAGAAAAGCCAAGCTGCTGCAGTCCTTACCACGTGGGGTCCTCGAGGCCTCTATACACCCTCTAAGGGCAGAGTGGCCTTGGATCCCTGTCCCTGTCCCCTCCCTTGGATACCAGCCCTGGGATCCACGGGGAGATATGCACGCAAAAGCCTTCCGCACTGATAGAGTGGCCCCTCTTGCAGCGTGCAGGGACTCAGCCTTTTCATGGGAGTCCTAGGTGTTGAGGCCCTGGCTCATGCCGAGAGGCTTCGGGTGCCACCACCCCCTGGTCACCTCCAGTTCCTTCCTCTCACAGACACCATTCGGAAGATGAAAAATGATTTCCGGAAGATGGAGGACGAGATGGACCGCCTAGCCACCAACATGGCTGTGATTACAGACTTCAGCGCTCGCATCAGTGCCACACTGCAAGACCGCCACGAGCGCATCACCAAGCTGGCAGGTGGGCACCTTCCCATGCGGATCCCTCAGCAGGCAGTTCCCTGGGCTCTGGGCTGACAGCCCTTTGGTCCCTTCCTGGTCTCACAGGGGTGCACACACTGTTGCGGAAACTGCAGTTCCTCTTTGAGCTGCCCTCGCGCCTCACCAAGTGTGTGGAGCTGGGCGCCTACAGGCAAGCAGTGCACTACCAGGGCCGAGCGCGGGCTGTGCTACAGCAGTACCAGCACCTACCCTCATTCCGTGCCATCCAGGATGACTGCCAGGTCATCACGGCCCGCCTTGCACATCAGCTACGGCAGCGCTTTAGGTATGGTCCCTCAGTGTCCATGTCAGCCTCTGGCACCACTGGGAGCTGTTGCCCTTTCCTTTGCTTTCCTTTCCTTTCCTCTCTGATCCCACAGGGAGGGCGGCTCTGGAGCCCCTGAGCAGGCTGAGTGTGTAGAGCTCCTGCTGGCGTTAGGTGAACCTGCAGAGGAGCTGTGCGAGGAGTTCCTGGTGCACGCCCGGGGGCGGCTGGAGGAGGAGCTGCATGCCCTGGAGAAGGAGCTAGGGCCCTCTCCCCCCGCACCTGATGTGTTGGAGTTCACTGACCGGGGTGGCAGTGGCTTTGTGGGTGGTCTCTGCCAGGTGGCAGCAGCCTACCAAGAGCTGTTTGCAGCCCAGGGCCCCGCAGGTGCAGAGAAGCTGGCAGCCTTTGCCCGGGAGCTGGGCAGCCGCTACTTTGAGCTGGTTGAGCGGCGGCTGGCACAGGAGCAGGGTGGCGGTGACAACTCGCTGCTCGTGCGGGCGCTGGATCGCTTCCACCGGCGCCTGCGGGCACCTGGAGCCCCGCTGGCTGCTGCTGGGCTCACCGAATCAGCTACAGAGATTGTGGAGCGTGTGGCCCGAGAGCGGCTTGGCCATCACCTGCAGGGCCTGCGGGCAGCCTTCTTGGGCTGTCTGACTGATGTGCGCCAGGCACTTGCTGCTCCTCGCCTGGCTGGGAAGGAGGGCCCCAGCCTAGCCGACTTGCTGGCCAACGTGGCCAGCTCCATCCTAAGCCACATCAAGGCCTCTCTGGCTGCTGTTCACCTCTTCACCGCCAAGGAGGTGTCCTTCTCCAACAAGCCCTACTTCAGGGTACAGTCTGCCCTTGGGCCAATGGTTCTGCATCCTGGTAGTTGGTCCCATACCAGTACCCTTTACCAGTCTGTGGGAAACAAGCACTTTACTTGGAGTAGGAGCTAACAGCACCCTCAGTCCTGGCCCCAGGGATTCTGGATGTGGATTTGGGTTCTCAGGTGGCACAGTTGGGAGGGCTGGGGAGGCTGTAGCTACCTGCAGCTGTGCCAAAAGTAGAAGGGTAGCAGTGTCCCCAGGGGTGCCAGCCCCCCACTACCCATGCCTGGGCCAAGCAGGGAAGCTGTCCTTCTTACCTGGAATGGAGAAAGAAGCTCTGCCTTGGAGCAGGGCCAGGGCAGAGGGAAAGGCACAGGCCCTGCCTTGAAGAGGAGGCCACCTGTATATCTGGGCCCCTCCCTCCTTACAGGGTGAGTTCTGCAGCCAGGGAGTCCGAGAGAGCCTCATTGTGGGCTTCATCCGCTCCATGTGCCAGACAGCTCAGAGCTTCTGTGACAGCCCAGGGGAGAAGGGGGGTGCCACACCCCCTGCCCTGCTCCTGCTTCTCTCTCGTCTCTGCCTGGATTATGAGACAGCCACCATCTCCTATATCCTCACCCTCACGGATGAGCAGTTTCTTGTGCAGGTGAAATGCTGGTTGTAGCAGGGTGGTATCGGGTGGTGCTGGGATACAGCAGGCTGGATGGTCCCTTGTGGCCAAACTCAGACTGGCCGTCTGTCTTCATCCAATTTTCACCTTGCCCGGGCTGTGTCCAGCCCCAGGTTGGCACTGCCAGTGTCCTGCCCCTATATCCATTGCTCCTTCTTCTGCCTCCCTGGCTCAGGACCAGTCTCCGGTGACACCCGTGAGCACGTTGTGTGCAGAGGCCAGGGAAACGGCACGGCGACTGCTGACCCACTATGTGAAAGTGCAGGGCCTGGTCATATCACAGATGCTGCGCAAGAGCGTAGAGACACGTGACTGGCTTAGTACCCTCGAGCCCCGCAATGTGCGTGCTGTCATGAAGCGGGTGGTGGAGGACACCACGGCAATTGACGTGCAGGTGCTGCCCGGGCTGGGAGTGGAGTCGTGATGTGGGTGGGGGTTCTGAGGGTCAGCCCACTGAGACCTGAGACGGAGGGTCGAGGCAATGCCTGTCTTCATGGCCTTGTTCTCTGAACGGGAATTCTGATGTTGTCACTGTGTCATCAATATGTTCACTAAGGGCAGGTCTGCTGCTGCTGAAGACTGGGTCCCAGATTCTTGTGGCCTGCCTTTGCCCTACTCCACTGATTCCATACATGCTTACCAATTACCCTGTGATTCTTACAAAAAATGATATAGTTAACCGCATCCTCTAGGTCCCTAGGACTTAATAGGCCAGAGGGGTCCTCTGCCTGGCCCTCACGCAGTGTGTCCTTTCGCCTCCAGGTGGGGCTCCTGTATGAAGAGGGTGTTCGCAAGGCCCAGAGCAGTGACTCCAGCAAGAGGACCTTTTCAGTGTACAGTAGCTCACGGCAGCAGGGCCGCTATGCACCCAGCTACACACCCAGGTCTGCCTGGTAGGGAAACCTCAGGGAAATGGACAAAAGAAGACAAGTGTGCAGGGTGGGCTCTGAGTCTTGTTTCCTCCCTCCAGTGCCCCCATGGACACCAACCTTTTGAGCAATATCCAGAAGCTGTTCTCTGAACGCATTGATGTGTTCAGCCCCGTGGAGTTCAACAAGGTCTGAAGTTCTGTATGACCCCAGACTCCAGGGTTCTCAGGAGGGTTTGAGGAATACCCCACACCAGCCAAGGAAACATACAGTGGAGAGATTGCTAGTTACCTCAGTTTCAGCCCCAGCCCAGCCCACACTCAGTGATTGGGTTTCTCAGTCACATGTCTCCTCCCTGTCCTTTCCTACGCTAATGCTGACCTCTTCTCAGCCTGTTTTTGCTGGGTGGCACCTGTCCATTCCCGATGGTGGTGATAACACTGTATCCCCTCCCTTTATCTGAGCCTTGGCTCTTTCTGCCTTATCCCACCTGCATCGACCTTTTGTTTGCTTGCCTCTGTGTGGAAGTTGGTTGTCCCTACCTCCAGCAACAGAAACCGGCCACATCTCTGTGTCCCTTCCTGCAGGTATCCGTGCTCACTGGCATCATTAAGATCAGCCTGAAGACCCTGCTGGAGTGTGTGCGTCTGCGCACCTTTGGGCGTTTCGGGCTGCAGCAGGTGCAGGTGGACTGTCACTTCCTGCAGCTCTACTTGTGGCGCTTTGTGGCCGACGAGGAGCTTGTGCACCTGCTGCTGGACGAAGTGGTGGCCTCGGCAGCCCTGCGCTGTCCAGACCCAGTACCCATGGAGCCCAGTGTCGTCGAAGTCATCTGCGAGCGCGGCTAGGCTCAGTGGATGCCCTGCAGTGTCCTTTTCGTCCCTGCCCGTGCCGAGGCTCCCCTAGGGGCTTCTCCCAGCAGGCGGGTGTGGGACTGTCTAATAAAATATGTATTGCCTCTCCCAACCTTTTGCTCTGGGGCGGGGCCTTCAGGGTTGGGCTTCAGGACGGGCTACACTGGTGTCTGCACAGGGCCCTCCCTCGCTGCTGATTGGCTGTTATTTTGGATGGGTAGGCCGACTTGGGGAGAGGAACTGTTATCCAGCCAAGTTCCCCTGGGACAAGTAACAGACCGAGTTTCCTTGACCAACTGTGAGCTCCCTATCGCCCGCGGAGCGGAGATCATGGCCTCTCCTCAGGGTCTGAAAGCCCCACTGGAATTCGGGGGCCCCCTGGGTAATGGAGCAAAGGGGATACTTGGGGCGGAGGCCGAGTGAAGGATTGCTGGAAGGGATGAGCTGTAGTCGTGGACAGCGCTGGATCTGAGGGTGGAAGCAGTGGGTGGGGACTTCCTAAGCAAAGGGCTGGGATGGTATCCCCAGAGGGACATCCAGGAGGGGCACTGCAGGAAATGGGGAGTGGGAAGCAGCGAGGAGGACTGGGAGGCAGGGTGCAGCGCTGGGGCTTGCAAGGGAAACGAAGGCGGGCGACACAGGTGCTGG
>PVKN010020540.1:0-15890 GCA_004027915.1 Capromys pilorides
GACAATAGGCAGAAGCGAGACAGAAACTAGGGATTCTTGGAACACCTGTTTTCTCTTTGGAGGACACTAAATTCTTTTGGAAGACAAAGGCAGGTCAATATGGCAGCAGGACTGAAAGGACATAGAGCCATTATCGTGATTTGGTGACAGTTCTTCAAACAACAGTGTCTTAAGGAAAGCTGGATCAAGGAACTCCTGAACTTTTGGGTTCCATTAACTGAAAACTCAGCATGGCTCAGGTAAAAAACTCTAGAGTCCTCCTTCAAGATCACTGGGAAGCCTGTTTGCAGATTCACTCTTGAATGCTGCCTTAGTCAACAATATTGACCAACCCCAGTGAGCCAAGCTCTGTGTTAAGCACCAGGGGGAAATCTAGAGGAAGGAAAGGAGACAGGCCACAGCCCCTGCCTTCAGGGAGCTTCCAGTCAAATGAAGGAGGTAGGCCATACTGCATCCCAGGCACTGGGGGGACATTGGCAAAGCAACAAATACTCTGTCTGTTTGGTACATTAAATGCTGGCGGGAATAAGGGAGTGGTGGATAGTTGGGTGAATGGTTTGTTGTTGCTGGGTTTTTTCTTTAATAATAATTTATTGAGCTGTTACATGCAAGGCATTGTGGTAAGAATACAAAGATGAATATAATTTTCCTAATTTCCAGTAAACTTGCAAGCTCGTTGGGTTGGAGAGGGTATAGAAAGATAGTCTATTTTTATATTCACAAGGCTTTGCATAGTTATGGGCTCATAGTAGAAACTGAATTTGTTGATTGAAGGAATGTGTAATAATAGAGTTATGTACACTGCAAAATAGAAAACTGAAAGTTTGAAGAACGCATAGGATTTTCCTAAGCAAGCAGAAAGGGCCATTCACCCAAGGGAAACTGAGCAGAGGCTTTACAGGTATAGGAGGCTGTGAAGAGCTTCTTCAGGATACTGCTGGTTGCTCAATGGTTACAGAGCAAAATATTTAAATGGGGGTTGTGGGGAGACAGTAGATGATGATGGGTGGGAGAGTTGTTTCTTGGTGAGATAAGGCAGAGTGTGAGCTGAAAACCTTTTATGTCTTATTGAGGAATGAGGCTTTGTAGGAGATGCACTCCCTAAAGACTCCTGCAAGCAACCAAATGTCACTCTGGTGTATTTAGAAGGTAATTGTGAGTGAATGCACACTTCTCATAAAACAGGCAGGAGGATCAAAAGTAAGGCTAGCCTGTGTGACATAATGAGACCCAATCTCAAAAAGGATTAATGATATAGACCAGTGGTAGAGCACTTGCCTGGTGTGTGTAAGACCCTAGGTTTAATCTTTACCACCAAAAAAAAGTATTGTTATAAAAGTGGAAGATGGCTTGGAAGAACAAAATAACTAAATGCAATGGCGTATCAGTTCACAGACTTGATTCTTCATGCAGTTCTAGTTGAAAACCAAGTTTAATGAGAATCACATCAAATTCACTGCTGCCTTTTGGAGAAATTTGATTCCAGAGGGTCAGGGAGATAGCTCAGTAGAATATGTGTTTGCCTGGCAAGCACAAGGTCTTGAGTTCAATCCCTGGTACCGCCAAAAAAAAGAAAAATTCGATTCTGTCCTGGTCAAGTTCAGTTTGCGACAGAATTGTGGTGAGAATTGAGTTGGTGAACCAAGGTGCCCTACAGGCTGTTACAGTCTTTTGGGTAGAAAAACTGTGATGTACACATCCCCAGAGTTGCTTCTAGCTTTTTTCCAAGGAACGCCCCTGCCAGCCTCATCAGGATGGCAGCCTGATTATAATGTAATGGGCTTTCTCCCAGATGCTTCTGCATGCACAGCTTCCTCCTCCTTGCAGACTAGGAGCCCTTTGGCTTCTTCCTTTGTCAGTGTTTAGCTCACTCCACTGGAGCTTGTCCTGAGAAGGCTGCCATTCAATAAGGAGCATTTTTACATCTTAGTTTAATTCTTATCAGCCCTGTGAGGATGAACACTATGACAGGCATCTGTCATTTAAGAGAAGTGAAACTTCAGGCTGGGCATATAACTCAGCAGCGTAAGTGCCTGCCTGGCAAGTGCAAGGTCCTGAATTGGGACCCTGGTACCAAAAAAATAAAGAAAACTGAAGCTTAAAAGATGGAATAATCCATCCAAGATTACATGGTACATATAGCAGAATTAGGATTTTCAACTCTTGGGCCATGAATGTAGCTGAGCAGTACAGCACTTGCCTGGCAAGAATGAGGCCCTAAGTTCGATTTCTGGAACGAAAAAAGGTAAAAAGGTTTTGTACTCCTAAGTTTTCTCTCCAGGCTGAGGAGATAGCTCAGTGACATAAGCACCTGCCTGGCAAGCACAAGGTCCTGAGTTTGATACCCAGTACTGCAAAAAACAAAACTGCCATGGTTTCCTAACTTTTCTTTCCAAAGTCCCTGAAAGTGGAATAAGGGGTCCCAAGACACAGTGATTATCTGAAAGAAATTTCTTTATGAATTTGGGGTTTCCTGACCAACTTTTTCTTCAGCTGGACATGGTATGCATTTCTGTAGTCCCAACACTACAGAGGCTGAGGAGGACCTCAAATTCATGTTTAGCCTGAGCAACTTAGCAATACCCTGTCTCAAAGTCTAAATTTGAGCAGGATGTGCTATGCACACCTATAATCTCAGTACTCAGACGGCTTGAGACAGGAGGATAGTTGTGCGTTTGAGGTCTGTCTGAACTCTATGAGACAAGGTCTCAATATGTAGGCTGATGCTGGCATCCAATTTACAGCAATCCTCCTGTCTCAGCCTCCTGATCATTAGGTTTATATGTGTAAAACACTATGCCTGGCTAAAGTTTAAGTGTTTTAAAAAGATAGACAGGTACATAGCATGTGCTTATAATCCCAATACTTGGGAGGCTGAGGCAGGAGGATTGCCACAAATTCAAGACCTGAGCTACATAGCAAGACTCTGTCTCAAAAAATAAAAAGGGTTGGGGGGAGGGGTGTAACTTGGTGCAGACGCCCTAGGTTACATCCCCAGTACCAGATTTTTTTTTCTTTAATAAGGAGAGTTTAGGTTTTTCGTTATTGTTGTTTTGAGTTGTGTTTGAGATGGCTAAACAAGGTTTGAACACTGTGGTAGTGAAAAGAGCTTACATTATTTGCTTGATTATTCCTTAAATAGCCAGGTATGGTGGCATAGGCCTATAATCCCAGCATTCAAGGCTGAGGCAGGAGAATGGCTATAGCCAGCTTGGATTACATAGTGAGCTCAAGGATACCCTGCACTACATAGCAAGACCCTGTCTCAAAAAAAAAAAAACAACTTTTTTGTTTGTTTGTCTTTTTGAGACAGGGTCTTGCTATGCAGCTCAGGCTGGCCTTGAGCTCACTTTTGTAGCCTAGGCTGGTCTCGAACTCACACTGGTCCTCCTGCTTCAGCCTCCCAAGTGCTGGGATTACAGGCGTGCACCACCGCTCCCAGCTTAAAAAAAAAAAAAAAAGCTTTTGTTTTTGCTTTTTTGGTATCAGCAATTGAACTCAGGACCTTTCACTTGCCAGGAATACACTTGTGTCACTGAGCTACATCCCCTCCCCACCCCCCAAAAAAGAAAAAAAAACCTTTAAGTAATATTTTTAGGTAAGATGGAGAAAAAAAAATGCAGACATACGTGCAAACATATTAATGACCTAAAGAGGTTAAAAGAAGTCATGTGTTCAACTCCAGAGTACAGATAATTTAAACTTTTTATCTGCTATAACCAGGAGGACTTAGGCAATTTAAAATGTAAAGATGGAGGGCCGGCGATATACGTAGGGGCCAGGGTTCGGTTCCTGGCCCTGTCTACCACGCCGGCCCCACTCTCGACCCCACTCTTGAGCAAGCACGCTGAGCCACAATGGAGTCTGGGCATGGTGGTGCGCGCCTGTAATCCCAGCACTTGAGAGGCAGGAAACAGGTGGATCCCTAGGAGTTGCGAAGTGAGACCCTATAGAAAAAAAAAATGTAAAGATGGGAGAGAAATACAGTTATATGTGTGGCACCAGGATGGTCTGCCAATCAAGTGGACTTTGAAACCATACTATAGGGAAAAGAAGAGTCCTGAGGACCCTACCACTGCAGTGGGTCAGTTGGGCAGACCCTACACCCACTTGTAGGTGAAACCTGGAAACCCCTTCAGAGTGTTGTCATAGTATCAGTGACAGAATATTCATACTCCTTGATCGTCAATTCAAACTATCTCAGAGGTGAGGGTGACAGAAACGGACCTGTGTCCTGGTGAGATGAGGTACAGATGACTCCTACAAGATGCAAGGTTTGCTGGTGAGGGATATTACCTGGAGAGATGCCATATGGGTAGCTGACTGTAAGACTAATCTCACCCTGCCCCACCCCGCCAGGTCCCTGACCTGTATTCATCTTTTGACACAGGCAAGTCTGCTGGCTTGTGAAGGCCTGTCAGGAGTGAGTTTGGTCCCTACTGCAGCCAGCAAGAAGATGATGCTCAGCCCGATCGCCAGCAAGCAGACCGAGAATGGCGAGCGGGCAAGTAGCCCCAGTGTGCTGAGGTGCTCGAGCCAGGTATAGCACTTGAGTCCCTTGTGGCAGCTGGGGCTCGGGGAGATGCTCTCTGCCAAAAGATGCCAAGCTTGAGTCCTAGTGCTTCTGTTCAGGAAATGGGAAAGGACATCCAGCTGGGTAGTGAGTGGAACGGCTTTCAGGGAGCTAAGGAAGATTCTCCATATGGTCTTAAGACCAGGGCCCGAGGAGAGGAGGCAGATAACTGCCTTCGCTCCATCTTTGGGACTCACACTTTGCTTATATTTATAAATTTTCAGAAAGCAGCATTTAATTTCTTGTGCTAAAATAGACTGAGTTTAGATCTGATTTGTCTTCAAAGGGCCACCGAAAAGACAGTGATAAGTCCCGGAGCCGCAAAGATGACGACAGCTTGGCAGAGGCCTCTCATTCAAAAAAGACTGTTAAAAAGGCAGGTAATAGGGTACTTCCCCAAACTGGAAAAGTTTGGGCTAGAGTACTCTTCCTCTTTCTTCCCACTGTGTCTCACCCTGAGCTTTCTCTGAACACTTTGGTCCCTCATAGCTAGTGAGTATGTCCCTTGACTTTAGCCAGAGTCAACTTTGGTAGTTGATGTCTGTCCTTGCCAGAACATGCTTGGTACCAGTCAGGAGCATGACCTGTACAATGCCCCCATGGCCAGGGTATGCCAGTGTGAGCTGACGTCATTCTCAGAATGTTCATTCTTTAACCTGCCTGTGAAGAGGAAGGCAGATTACCTACTCCACCTCTTTCCCCAGAAGTACTCTTAACTCTAAGGCAGATGGGCTGTGGTGGCCCCTTGAGGCCACATCAGAGTGAGTCTTCATCTGGCAGCAGGAAGTCAACCCAGAATAGAGTGGTCTCTAGGAAGAGACCATCGTGACATGACATACCTGATTATTGCCCCCAGGTGGTGGTAGTGGAACAAAATGGTTCTTTTCAAGTAAAGATTCCAAAAAATTTTATTTGTGAGCACTGCTTTGGAGCCTTTAGGAGCAGTTACCACCTCAAGAGGCACATCCTTATTCATACTGGTAAGTCTCTTGCTTGTATTCAAAGGGACAAATAATCTATAGCTTGTATTCTGTGTGGATATGTAGCTGGCTGGTTGGATTTATTTTGCAGGGAAAATGTTAGAGGTGGAGGAAGAAGATAAGCAAAGGAAGTACAGTGCATGGCTCTGTGCCACCGAGATAGTGATTTTGGGAACCCTTGCACGTATGTGATAGCGTAGGTATCTGGGAAGATAACGGATATGGTTCCTATCATATATACCTCCTGATAACTTCTTTGTACCCCTGGGCCAGGTGAGAAACCATTTGAGTGTGACATTTGTGATATGCGCTTCATCCAGAAATACCACCTAGAACGCCACAAGCGTGTGCACAGTGGTGAAAAGCCTTACCAGTGTGAACGATGTCATCAGGTAAGGCTCACACATCCATCTTCACCATAGCACCCCACTGCTGTCTGACAAAGGGGCCACCTGGCCTAATAGACTTGGTACCTCAGGGTGAAGTGCATCTCTCTGGCTAAATGCAGCTGATCATAGAAATAGGGTCATAAAACTGTTATAATAATAACATTTCTTAGGGCCAGCCAAATAGCTCAGCGGATTAAAGTGCCTACGGGCAGGTGCAGGGGCCAGAGGTTCAATCCCTGGGCCTGCTATGCCAGCCCCACCCCTGAGACGCACTGAGACAGCAATTGAGACTGGGCGTGGTGGGACACCTGTAATCCCAGCTCTTGGGAGGCTGTAAACAGGCGGATCACTATGAGTCCAGTCTAGTAGTGAGACCCTGAACACCCTGTAGACCCTTCCTTAAAATAATAATAATAATAACAGCATTTCGGGCCAGGGAGATAGCTCAGTAGAACAACTGCTTGCCTGGCAAGTGCAGGGTCCTGAGTTCAATCCCTAGTACAGCAAAAAAATAAAATAAAATAAAATTAATAATAATAGCATTTCTTGAACACTTACTCTGTGCTAGGCACTGTGAGAGCATGCTTTACACAGATTTTTTTAAAGTTTATATTGGCTCCATAAGTTAGTTGTACAGGGGAAAATAGAATTCAGAAAAGTTGAAGGGACATGGGACAGTTAGGGGATATGGGGAAATTGGAATTCAAAAAGTTAAGTTCCTCAGGGACATTGTAGTTCATGGGCAGAATTGGGATTTAATCCAACATCAGAACTCCTGCAGCTTAGAAGAAAAGATAGAATCTTTGCTCTGAATGTCAGTGTCTTGATCTGATGGGAATGTGTTGTCAGGACTAAAATAAGACAAAAACGAGATAAGAAATGATAGTGGCTGATACTTTCTGGATGCTTTGCTAGGTCTTAAGCATCTCTAAATCTTCACAACATGAGTGAAACTTCCTTGAAAGAAGCTTTGTCTCTTATTCTGCACTCTGACTTCAGCTCTAAGAACTATATCTGCTTGAGATAGATACTCAGTATTCATTGAATAAAACAGCCATGCTGTGAGTAGTCACTTCTAGCCTCATGTTTTAGGTGAATGTACAGACTAAGGGCCTTTAACTTGCCTGGGGTCCCTGCTAAGTGATAGAGCTAGGTATGCTGGCTCCAGTACCTGCATATTTTTGTTTGTTTTGGTGTTTTGAGACAAGGTCTTATAATTCAGCTGGCCTTGGAGTCACTGTATAGCCCAAGCTAGCCTCAGACTGAGTAATCCTCCTGCCTTAGCCTCCCAAGAGCTGGGATTACCGGTACGCACCCCCATACCTGGCTACTACACCTGCATTCATAACCACTGTGTGCTCATGCATCTGTGCACATCCTGAAGAGACATAGAATGTTATACATGTGCCTTCTGTAGGGTATAATCTGATTAACAGGCAGCTAAATTTCTCTCAGGTACTTAATCAGCCCTTTCTCTGCAGTGTTTTTCTCGGACAGATCGATTACTCAGACACAAACGGATGTGCCAAGGGTGCCAGTCCAAGACTTCCGACGGGCAGTTTTCTCTATAGGTGCAAGGGTCCCTGGGTGGTGGGAGTGATCAGAAGAATCTACTGAAGAGTGCGCCCTCTCTGATCTGATGGTCCCACCACCACTTCATCTGACTTTTTTCTCCTCCTGGCAGAGTGGACCCAAGAGGCCAGAAGAATGCTTCAGGGGACAGTGACTCCAGAGCCTGTGCTCTGTAAATAATCTGAGATTATGAGTATCTCGGGAAGTTCCTACAGCATTCCTGGGTAAGGGAGCTAGTCCCTGGACCCTTGGCTGAGGTCATAGATGGGAACTTAACAATGTAGGACCAAGACTGAAGTATGGCTCCCACAATCCTGGACTCCAGCTGGCAACTGAAATGGAAAAGATTGAGGAAGGGAGTTTGTTCTGTTCTTGTTTTCGTTTATCCAAAAGCAGTTTCAGCAGGTAAACTGTGGATGCAGGTAATCTGGAGGCATAAAGTCCTGTTCCAAAGTAGGGACTATGGCTGCTCTCCCCCAAAATTGAGCTTTTAGTTACAGTAGATCCTCAGTGTTCCACAGACCTGCATCTCGCCTCCTATTTGAGGGAGAATAGGATCAGGGATGATAGCCAAACTTACTTTGGCTTTCTTATACACTGTAGAGACAAGGAAAAATGAGAGTAGCAGATAAGGGCTGGATCCAGGAAGACTGGGTAGTACCTCTTACCTCCTCAGAAGGACAAGAGTTGTGCCCATGAGTGTTGTAATGGCCTGTGCCACACTTGTTAAGTTCAGCTCAAGTGCCTTTTGAAGGAAACTTGGGTGAAAGGGATCCACAAAGCCCTTTCTTTCTCTCTGGGCCATTGGTCTTGGATACGGTTTGTGGCTACCTCACTGACATTGACTCCTAAAGCCAGACAGATGTTGAACAAGGAGTCATTTTGAAAGGAGTTCTTTCTTTGTGCCCTCTTAGAGACAACCCAGGACTAAGTTGGCTAACAACTGTTTAGCAAACAGGGATTTGGCAGCCCCTGACACAACTGCTGAGCTGTAGGTGCAGTTCTTCCAAGTCTTACTCACTGTATTCAGGCATAGGAGATAGGAGGTCTGGCTTTTGGTCTCAGAGGAGGTCTCAAAGGCCTCCTTAGTATCTGTTCCACCCAACAAACAGTGGGGCATGAGGAATGCTGCTTTGAGAAAGGACCACAGGGAAAAATTGAATGTGGGTTTATTCTTAACCATATTCTTTGCTCCTCTCTCTCTAAAACCACCACCATGTCCACCCCAAGAACATTGATGAGGTGTGTGTATGGAACACAAGTGTTCGTGTCTGTATGCTTGGAGGAGATGTATTATTGAACGAAACCCTTCTCTGGCTATTGGCCAAAGGGAGATGAACATGAGACAGCTATCTCCCACACACACCTGAAAGGAGCTTGAGGTGCCAGCAGGAACTGGCGAGTACATGTAGGGAACAGAAAGGGTTTGTTCAATAAGGGTTTTTTTCAGATCTGTTCAACAGGCTAATGTTTAGGGTGTTTCTGACCCAAATGAGGACTTCTGTGTGTGAATTTTCCAAGGTGAAATAAAAGACCCCTTTTTTTTCCTGCTAAAGAAAGGATCCTTAAGATAGGTTCCAGAGTTTGGTTGATCACCTGACAGGTGAGAATGGGGGGACTGTCATAAGAGTAATCATGGAGACTGGGTGAACTTGAGCCCCAAACTGTTGATGGGCTCTGAAATGGCAGCTTCTAGGGAGTGTGATTCATTGCCTAGAAAATGGAAGGAATACACAACAGCAGCAAACTCCTGGCTACTGACTGGGGATTGATTGGGGCAGAGACCCTCTGTTCTTATGAGGTAGAGCTATTTCAGAGAATAATAAAGGAGACGTGACATCCTTTAGCTTTTCTCTGATGGCCTCTGAGTTTCTTTGAGAAGATGCTGAGGAATGTTCGCTGCCATGTTCTAGCTTTATGCTGACACTCCTTTTTGATGTCCTCAACCTACACCTTGGTCCTTGGACCCGTCCTGTGGTCCCTGCAATCAGAGGCATATTTCTGCATGTGAGCCAGCCCCCTTCCTAGTAGAGGGCTCTGCCGGGGCTGGGGTTCTATTCTCTGGGAAGGAGGATACCCTGAGAAAATTATTCTCCCAAAAGTGCTTTTGAAAGGAGCCCTGTCCTGGCCACTTGGAGCTGGTCTTTCTGGGATGGTAAGTGTGAAGAGAATAACGTGAATGACCTGTGGTCCTGTGTGTATGAATGTGAGTGCTAGGTCAGAATGTGCCCTGGCCCTCGAGGATATCAGCTTCCTGCCTGGGTGGCTGGGTGGCAACTTCTGAGCATGTGTGCAAATGGCCAAACCAGCACTGGCCCTGCCAAGGCCTCAGTGTAGGGAAACCTGAGAGCAGGTGGTTAGTCCAGTTTAAGTGCTCGTGTACTGGGGCAATGGATGTGTGAGGAGACAAGCAAAGGGGTGGCAGAGGCCCAGGAGCCCCGCTTCTACCCCAGAGAACCTGCAGACCAGGACCACTGCAAAGGCTGCTTGGCTCCATGCCCACTTCCTGAGGTGGAAAGATTCCTCTGGGGCATTGAGAGTGCAGAGAAGTGGAGCCAGCACGGCCTCTGAGAACAGGACGTGCAGTTGGGGGACCTGGGAAAGATGGTGTCCATTTCTGGGTGCGTTCCTGTGCCAGGCCTGACCAGCTCTGCCCTTCCCAGCACACCATCTTTTTGTCCATCCCCGTCTTGTCATCACTTAGCTACTGATTGTGCCCGTGGCATGGCATTGGAAGGGTTACATAAATGGAACCCACCACAACTTTAACCCTCTTCCTCTGCTTGAGCCCTGGGGCTTTCATCTTCAACAGTACACCCTTATCCACCTTTTTTTTTTTTTTTAATAAACTTATTTTCCTATGGGGGAGGGGACTTAAATGAACAAGATCACTTTTAAATAGTAGTTTTTATAAGATGTTATAAACTTGTATCTTTTTACCATTAAAGTGCAGTGTATGTTCCTTCGTGATATATTTAGAATATTTAAATAAAAAGCAGGGGACTTTTCTACATTCCATCTCCTTTTTGGGAAGATTATCCTTTGGTGAAGCTTTTTCACTATGGTTGTAGTGGTTTTGTTTCTGCTCCCTAATACAACCAACCCTCCATTTCCAGCACCCTATTAAAATTCTCCCTTCACCAAGGAGCAACAAGTAGCAAAATTGGCATGAGTTCTGAGGAAAGTTGCACACAGTGGGACTGATGGGGTCAGACGCCAGCCAAGGTTGTGCTACCAACACAGTCTGCTCACCTGAGCAGTGTCACCTGTCCAGTGTCCAGTGCACTCCAGGCCTAGAGAGGTAAATCCCTGCCCTCAGCTGCCCAGAGGAAAAAAATGGACCTGACCTCTCCTGAAGCTCAGGCCGACGCATTGGTGGGGTGTAGCAAAGTGATACTGCAGTGTGGAGTAAGACACTTTATTGCATGCTTGGATGGGGAAACATGCTCTGTGAGATGAACAACAGGGCTGCAGCACAGAAAGTCGCCCTTTGGGTGTCACTGAGAACCAAGTGGAAAAAAAAGCCAAGTAGGATAGCAACCACCAGCCAGGATGAGTCCCTAGTCAGGCTACTACCTGCTAGGCACTGAGCTCCCATTTCCCTGTCTTCCAGTGCAGGACCCAGGGTAAGTGCCCCATCAGGGATTGGGACACTCTGTGGTTTGAAACTGGGGGTTGATGGTGGTTGTGATGGCACTTTTGTAGAGAGGATTGCTGTCCTGTGGGAAAAGATGAAATGAATGAGAGCAAATTTCAGGATCTCTCCATGCCTTGATCTTAAAGAGCCTGGAATTTGCAGGACCCTAAGAGCTGAAGGAAGTTAGCAGAGGGAGGTACCCAGATAGGAAGAACTGGCTTAGTGTGGCGTGAGGAAGAAGACTCAGAAGGGACCAAGCTCAGAGAGCCCAGCCCAGTGGGACAGGAGGGGCTTCACCTGCTTCCAGTTGAGTTGCAACTGCTCCTTCTCAAAACGACTATATTCTCGGCGGTCGTAGATTTCCACTGAGAGCCGGTAAGCCAGGACCAACACCAGTCCCACTGCCACAATGCCCCCTATGCAGCCCAGTACAATGGCTTGGGAGTGGTCTGCTCTCTCTGTAGGGAGAAACAACTTGAACTACTGGATAGCCAAAAATTAGGACACGTCGACATTTATCTGCACCATATCCAGCTATTAGCCTTGTCTCCAAAAGCAGAGGAAAAGCAGTATGGTCCTCACAAGAGTGGCAAACCTGTGCACATGTTCTACGGTGGGCTGTTATCACTGGACGCTCTAAAGATGTGCCGTTGCTGACACAGAGCCTTAACCTCACCACCTCTTTTTTTTCCTGTATTTTGTATAGGATCTCACTACACAGCTTGGACCTCTAGTAATCCTATTTCTACCTCCCCAATGCTGGGATCACAGGCATGTGCCACCATGTCTAGTCTTGGTGGCCAGCTCAGCACACCTGGGACAGAACCAGCACGTGATACCAGAGAGTGAACCCAGGTCCTTGAGCTTGCCCAGGCAGGCACTTAGACCACTGAGCTATCTCTGTAGCCCCTCTCTGTTTTTGCTCTGGATTCACAGCTCTGCTTTCACACTTCTGGGGCCCTGTTACCAAAGTTCCAAGGCTCTGTTGAGAATGTCCCTTGTATCTTTCACTTACTGTCTTGGGGTCTCACTCTCAGTACAACTCGGCCTCCAGCCTCATCCTCTACCAGGAAAAAGAACAGTTGGCTGTCCTGTGTCTTCTCTTTGCACCAGCCATCATCCAAGACGGGTCCTGGGGCCAGAGTCACATTGGCATGGACGCAAGCCAAGCTGCAATTGTCAGCCAGCGGACCAGTCCCAAAGGCTCCACATTCTGCACAGTTCCTGTCCAGTTGATGCCAATAAGTTACCAGTTAGCAGTTGTTACCCCCCTGCCCCTAGTACCTCATGCTGGAGGGAGAGCAGGCAAGGTGGGGGGAGTACTCAGCAAGCCACACCAGTCTGCTCCCAAGACAAAGACCTGAAGCCTCACCTATGTCTCTCGCATGGTGTCTTACAGCCTGGGCACTGGTCACACAGAGCACCATAGTAGCCATCCAGGCACTGGCAACGGTTGCATTTGCACTGTCCATGTTCACTGCAGAGTCCGCCCATAGGACTGACACAGTTGTCTGTGTCCCCACTGCACTCACATGCTGTACCTGTGCGATTGGCTTGACAGTAACATTTTCCACACCGGCAGCGGCCAAAGCCTAGGGAAGAGCCATCCACATTGTAACATGCTCCCCACACAGTTGGCCATCATTTGCCACCACAGGACCATGTGCCAAATTTCTCTTAAATATGCCATGCACATCCTTCAACTTGGAGTCTCTGAAGATCAGTGCCTGATATTCCCAGTCTTTAAGTGCCCTCAGAGGACCCCTCGAACCCTGCCCTTTTCCCAAAGGATCTAGGTACCTCCACAGAGGATGCCCTCGTGTCTCTCACAGCCAGCATCGTCACATTCACACAGATGCCCAGAGCTCTGACCACTGCAGCTGCAGCGTCCACAGTGGCATCGTCCCTTCCCACTGCACAGGGGCCCTGTCCCATTGGGAGCCCGGCACCCAGACTCCAGGTCTGCAGAGGACAGGTCAGCCTCAGAGCACTCACAGAGCCGACCTAGGCGGCCAGGGAGACAACTGGAAAGAGAAGGTACAGGAGAGACCTGCATCAGTGTTTAACTGTTCCTGACCTGCATCCTGGGTTTCCTGTGAATCCAGATGTATTGTTTTGTTGGTTTTGGAGTTTTTTGAGACAAGTCTCCATATGTAGCATAGGCTGGCCTTGAACTCACTATTATCCCCAGGCTGGCCTTGAACTCACAGAAATCCTTCTTCCTCAGCCTCCCGAGTGCGTGGATTGCAGGCATGTGTCACCATGCCCAGCTAAACCCAGGTTCTTTCTTTTGGCTGCCTTAGGCTGCCTTAAGGGTGGGTCTGGGGGTTGAACCACCATCCCCTGTACCTGACTGGGATTGCCTACTTAAACCATTGAGTTAACCTGAAAGTACCCCTAAAGACAGGTTCTTGAAAGTCCTGGAGAAAGATAAGTGGCTGGAGTGCCAGGACCAGCAGAGCATCAAGGGTGGAGGTAGGGAAAAATGGGGGAGTTCTGCTCCAGGGCAGGGCTTAGACATATCAGGGAAACTTTAGGGTACAGTGATTAGGACTCCTGGAGGTCTAGGGGGCCCCAGAGGAGGGTGGGAAGTAAAGGAGCATGAGGGTGACCACCATGGAAATCAGCTGGGTGCAGGAACAGGGAGGCCTCACCTACACATCCCGCACTGAAGCTGCCCCTGGCCGCTGCAATGCAGAGCCTGGAGCTGAACATCACTGCAGTTACAGTCACACACTGTGTGTAGCTCCACAGTTAGCTCCTCCGAGAAGCCAAGAGCCCGGAGCCGCAGGAGATGGGGCTCTGGGAGGCAATGGGTAGCTTGGAGAGTAACCCAAAAGTTCACCTGAGGGCAGAACAGGCAAGAGCCAGACTAAGTGATGCAGGCACACTGAGCCCAAGCCCCTGATGGTGTAGAATAGCAACTTGGGTAGTAAATGTCCCAATATACAATCATGCTAACACCTGACCTCCAGACGTACTTGAAGCCCTACATTAAACCCCCTCAGAAAGGACAAGTGGATGGGGCCGGCGAGATGGTTCAGTGGTCTAAAGCGCCTGCTTAGGAGGGCTCGGGCAACTGCGGGGACTGCAGTTCGATCCCCGGCACCACATGCTGCGCCAGCGCCACCACCAGGGCAGGCTGAGCCAGCCACAAAATGAATAAATAAACAAACAAACAAACACAACAAGCAAACAAATAAATAAATTTAAAAAAAAAAGAAAGGACAAGTGGAACACTATCCTGCTTCTGCATGTGCCTTGTATCTGCCCCCATCTTTGCCACCTTCGCCAGTGTCCCAGTTCCCACCTCCATCCTGCCGATCATGACTGGTTCTCACCGTCTGGTTGACGTGAACATGGCTGCATTGTCCCCGGTCCCCAGCCTTACCCTCCTTCTTCTCAGAATCCCCACACTGGGATTCATAAGAGATGTTGACCCCAGGAGGGAGTGAAGAGTGTTCAAGGGTCACCGTGGATGACAAGCTCTGCAGGATGAGAGGGAAGATCCATGCGTGAGCAGAATCCCTGACCATACCCTCCATCCTCAACAGCTGTTCTCAGTTCTGTCTGAACTTGCCCTCAGCTTCCTGGGGCTGCTTCTATCCTTCCCAGAGGGATTCCTGGTATCTGGGAACCTTTCCTACAGCATAGTAGTTAAGCTGCCAGCAAAGGTCACTGGGATTGTCAAGTGTCATAAATGTACAGTGGCTGTTTGTCAAACCCTGGATCAGGATGTGTAACCTATGTGCACAGCACATCTGGTCTAAAGGCAGATTCATTGCATGGCATTGGCCTTAGGAAATCTGATGCTGGCTGAGAAATTTTCTCATGATGGTCTAGAATGTGGTCCTGTCAAGAATCTTATCATCTAGATGAAAAGGTACAACACAGATCCAAAGAACACTTATGACTTTATTCCACCTATGAAAGTCTCTGGTTCGCCCAAATGGTGGTGCACACTGTGGGCAGCACTTGGGAAGCTGAGGCAGGAGGATCACCATGAGTTTAAGGTCAGCCTAAACTATATAGTGAGACCTTGTCTTTAAAAAAAAAAAAAAGTGCCACCAAGATAGCTCAGGAGTCTAAAGCACCTGCTTAGGCAAGCTTAGGCATGCACAGGGACCACAGTTCAATCTCCAGCACCACACGCTGCACCAGCCCCACCCCCAGGGCAGGCTGAGCCAGCCACAGAGTAGTGGTCTATGCCTGTAGTCCCAGTGCTGAAAACAGGAGAATCACTATGAGTCCAAACTGTAGTGAGACCCCGTAACAATCAAATACAATATATATATACAAAATTACCAAATTTGAGAGTGGCCTATCCATGACAGTCACATGCAGGCTATAAGGGCAGCTGTAGAATGGTAGAATCAAAAAATAGCCCTAGGCAACTTAGACAACAGCAGGGGCCATGGTTCAATTCAGGGCACCACATGCTGCGCCAGCCCCACCCCCAGGGCAGGCTGAGCTGACCATAACATAAATACATACATACATACATACATACATACATACAGTTTTTTAAAAAAATAGTCCTGGGCCGGCGAGATGGTTCAGTGGTCTAAAGCGCCTGCTTAGGAAAGCTCAGGCAACTGCAGGGACTGCGGTTCGATCTCCGGCACCACATGCTGCGCCAGCCCCACCACCAGGGCAGGCTGAGCCAGCCACAAAATAAATAAATAAAGAAACAAACAAACACAACAAGCAAACAAAGAAATAAAATAAAATTTAAAAAA
>PVKN010020541.1:0-15890 GCA_004027915.1 Capromys pilorides
CAAGGATGGCCCAGCAAATGAAAATCAACCAATGTAATACCACAGTACCAAAATGATGAACAAAACCACATGATTTTTCAGTTGCAGACAAAGCAGTGAACATAGTTGAATATTGTTTCATAGTAACAGCATTCAGTAAAGTAAGAATTGATGAAAACTAATGCAATATAACAAAAATCATCCATGAAACCTTCACAACTAACATCATACTCAGCAGAAAGATTGTACTTCTTTTTTCTAAGAGCAGAGAACCAGGTTAGGATATCTGTTTCCATCATTACTATTCAGCATTATATTGAACTTTCTAGCCAAAGAAATTAGAGAAGAAAATATAATAATTTCTGAATTTGCAAAGAAGTAAAATGATCTCTGTTTACAAATGATATGATCATATATATTAAAAAACTCATAAAGAATGTATTAAAAATAAGAACCAACATTGTTAGCGTTAATGAATTACTTTAGCAAAATAGCACAGAAAGCCAGTACAGCCAAAAAATCAGTTGCATTTCTATATACAGTGAACAACTAGAAAAATAAATTATGAAAGCAATTTCATTTAAAAATAGGACCAGAAGGTGCTCTTTTCTGTAGAATGTCTTTTACCAAGTTGTAGAGAAGAGCAAGACCCTAGAGAGGATGAGAAAATGTCAGGTTCCTAAGTACTGAGATTGTCTTTTACATGGTTTCTCTTGTGTACTTACACTATCAGTGTTTCAGACTATAAATGACTTCATAGTCTTAGAAGTTGTCTAAAAATCCATGCAATCCACAATTCTATCCTTTTCTCTTCAGCTTGATTTTAGTGATTTGGCCAAAACTCTCATTGCTCAAATATTGCTGTGTGTATTGACAATATGAACATGTGTCTAAATCTTTTTCTAACATAGCACGAGAAGAAGAAAGAAATCTAAAATTGGCATTTCCTAAGCATTTTTGTGGTTGGGTAGCTGAATGTGTTAGATTTTTGATACACTCCTGGCAGAGTGGGATTTGAAATTGAACTTGGGGGAAGAGAGCTAGAAAAGGAAAAATAGACCTCCACTTTGCGTTTTGAATAAAGCTGAAGTTTCCTTTGCTTGACTGGCCCATTGTTGTTCCTTTCTCCACCTTAATCATGGGGGTAACTACAGATATTAGATTGGTCTACATAATTTCATTTTTCTCTCCATTCTTTCACTAAATATTCACATTTGCACCTATTCTAATGTTTTAAGATGTGAAATTTACATAATATCACCACAGCATTCAGCCACCTGCTACCACTGTAGAAACATGCCTGTGCAAGAGCTTGGCAGATACATACATTCTATAGAATGCATAATTATAATTTTTAAAAAGTGACTTCCCTTTTGAAAGATGTGATTTAAAACTTAAACTTTCTCCCATCACAATGATGCAATAAGTCTCCTGGGAACATGTGTAAGCATTTTTCTTGAGCTAATACTAAGAAGAGAAATTTGTGGGTTATTGGTTATGTATATTTACATTTGTATGGAATCTAACAGTGTGTCCTAAGGCACTGTCTCACCTAAAAACTACATCATTCTTCTTATCTTTATGTGTCAGAATTGGAATTTAGGTTTTGGAGCCAGAATAGTACTACACGTGACAGACCCAGGAAGCTCCCTAAACTTGTGCTTCTTCATCTGCAATATGAGGAAAACAGTAATGTCTATGTCATTGCTTGCAAAGGAATGGATGAACTGAGGCTTCTAATATTTGGCATAGTTCCTGGTACATAGTAAGCACTGATGAAGGGTGGCTCCTCTCTTCCTCTTTCTCCTCCTCTTCTTCTTCCTCCTCCTCTTGCTCATCCTCATAAGCTCTGAGATCTCCTATAAATGGGGCTTTGTATTACAATGTTTATGGGATTGCAATGACATTGTTATTATTACTGTAGGATTATATCTACCTTTTTTGGAGGTACTAATATACTCCAGATTTTTTATTTTCTATTTATTTATTTATTGTTTTTTTTAGTACAGGATCTATAGGGTCTACAGAATCTCCCTATGTAGATTGGACTTGTAGTGATCCTGTGTTCAGTCTCCCATCAGCTGGGATTACAGGCATGTGCCACTACACCCAGTCTCAATTGCCTCTCAGCATGCCCCGGGGGGCAGGACCAGCATGGCATACCAGGAATCAAACTCCAGCCAGCATCTGCCTAAGCATGTGTTTTAATCCACTGAGCTACTTGGCTGGCCCTATTTTCTGTTTCTATAACAGAATCCTCTGAAGGAAGTCATAAGAACATGTATTCTTATCTCACAAAACCATTTCATACTTCTAATTGAATGATGAAACATGGTCAGGTTTTTCTGAAAGAACTACTGTCTGTACACCTAAGGATGTCTAGCATTTTTCAGAAATTTTTTATATGAGAGACTCAAAATATTTTCAAAGTGACAATTTTTAACTGAGGTGTCTTGTGTTCATTAGTAAGAAAAATGAAAGTCTCCATTGAAAAAAGTTTCTTTAAGTACTGAGGATTGAGCTAAGGCCTCTACACTGAGCTACGTTGTCAGCCATTTGGAGCTGGGGAAATAGCTCAGGGGCACAAGTGCCTACCTGGCAAGTGCAAGATCCTGAGATCAATCCTGGTTCCAGAGGAAGAAAAAGAAAACATTTCCAATTTGTTTTTTTTTTTTTTTAATTTAAGACAGAGCTCCATAAATTCCTAAGTTATTGAGACTAGGCTCAAAAGTATGAACCTCCTGCCCAAGCCTTCCAGAGTTCTAGAATTATAGGTGTGAGCCCATACTTAGCCTTAAAATGAATTTTCAGAGTAACTCATGCTGTCACAGAGTAGGGAGGGCTGGAAGTAAAGAGACCTGACACTCAGACTTGCCTCTTGTTAACTGGCAAAGTTCACCCTTCTTAGACTCAATACTCATATTTATATATATGTATTTGTACTTACCATGTATGATTGTTGAAAAGATTTAACAAAACAATTGTGCAAATGCTCATAAGGCATCTTTAGAATATATTCACTTCTGCCTACCCTTTGTAGTGTCATTTACATAGTCTATTTATTGCCAGTTTTTATAAGCAGTATTGTAAAGACTCACATAAAAGAGGTCCACATTCAAAGTCTTTAGTCTAATGAGGAAGATAGGCTGTCTTAGTTTATTTTCTGCTTTTATAACAGAATACCTGAGACATGTTGGCAGATTCAGGCCTTGGACATCATATTCTTATTGTACATATCATTCTTTCAGGTTCACTGAGCCATGTGCCATGGCTAAGTTTGTCTCCAACAAAACTCATGTTGTAATTTGATTGTTATGTGTCAGCATTGGAGATGTGGTCTTGAAAACGTGATCAGGTTATTATGTGAGGGATGCTTTCTCTGGAGTGCAGGAGCTGGATTAGTGTCTGTAAGAGCAAGTTGTTATGAAGTGAGCCTGCCCCTCATGGCTTGTCATGCTCACATGCCCTGCTCCTTCTGCCTTTCTACCATGTTCTCATACAGCCCAAGGCCTTACCAGATGTAACCATTCAGTCGCAGACTTCCAGGCTCCAAAACTATGAGCTAGAAAACCTTCTTCCTATATGACTTACACTGGTGAGTACTTGTCTCCTTCTAGAATGCCTGCCCAGTGTTCTCATGGCCTTCTTTGCCTGGCACCTGAATTCAAATCTTTGGCCACTGAGTTGACTTTTTTAAAAAAGCCATTTATTGATGCTGATTGTAAACTGGAAATGGAATCATCACAAATGAACTTAGGTCTATACATCTACCTGAAAATTGTTCAGCTCATACTTTTTTCCTGTTACCTTGAAATACATCTCACCTGTCTCTGTACATCATGAGAGACTTTTTCTCTCTAAAAGCAAATCATTAAATAATTTCTAAAAGCTGCACTCAGGTGTTAGATGGGTAAATGCTGCTAATAACAGCCAATAAACAATGACTCCCAGGGATAGTGGTATAGCTCAGTGGACTAAGCGCTTACATAGGTAAGCGCAGGGGCTAGGGTTAGATCCCTGGCACTGCATGCTGCACTGGCCCTGCCCACCAAGAGTGCTGAGTTGGTGATGGAGTCTGGGCATGGTGGAACATTCTTGTAATCCCAGCACTAGGGAGGCAGAAATCAGGAGGATCAGTATGAGTTCAAGCTGCATAGTGAGATCATGCACAAAAAGAAAAGAAAAGAAAAAAACCCTTAAACAATGATTCTTCCAGCAAATATAAGAGTAATTTACCTTGGGGGAGGAAAGACCATTCCTCCATGACCACTCAGTGAAGAAAATTCCAGAGCATGAGGCAGTTTGTTGTTAAAAGTGGCCATTCCCAGACACAGTTCTTACATCTCTTGTGTTCCTTTATAAACCGTAGGCACTGGTCAGCTACTGCTGCAGCTGAATCAGGGTGTTTATGTCCAGGCAGAGGAACGAAATATGGTAGAAAATGAGCAGGCTGAAATCAATAAGAAATACCAAAAGAAAAATGCACAGTCAATTTTTACTATATATTTTAAAAGAAACTCTAGGCCAGTTGTAGCTGAGAATGACTCATCCTGCCTCTAGAGAAATGAGATGGAAAGGGTGAACCAAAACAAGATTCTGTTTTACATAACTCTCATTTTCATGCAAAGAGCTATTGAAGCAGGACATGAAATTAGCCAGCAATATATGCACTTCACTGTTTAGAGTGTCAGGAAAAACACATAAGATTTTTCTAGATAAGGATTATGACAGCTGGCCAATTACTGTCATAGCCTATATCCTACTCTTCCAAACACCAAGAAAGTGTCACAGTCCCTCATAATGGCCAGCACGAGTAATGTCTATGGTTCTACTGGGTTGCAACAGATGCACACTTGAATGACTTTCAAAAAGAGAAGAAAGGGATTAACAATGATTGTAAAAATTGGCCATATGTTGATCTCACCTGAGGAGTTTTCAGAATGATTACAATCTGGCCCTCCCTTGAGTTTTGATTTTTAATCATTCTGAAGTAGTGGTAGCAAACCTATGGCACATGTGTTGTTTTTAAGATAAAATATATTAATGCATGAGTTGTTTTATGTAAACTAAAACCTTAGCATTCAGTTTTAATTGCAGTACTGGCACTGTGTGATAAATAAGGGGGTTTTAGGTTTCAGTCTTGGCACACATCTCTAAAAGGTTCGCCACCACTGATCTGGCATGTGACCTGGGAGACAGAATTAAAGAGGAAAAATAGGCTCCCCAGACAATTTCAATGTTCAGCAAAGTTTGAGAACTACTGATTGGGATCTATAGCAACTAGAGTTGGCACAGAAAAATGCCAGGAGATGAGATAATCAAGACTACTGCAATGCACAACTTCAGTGAGCTGCAGGTACAGTGTTGCCTGTGACTGACATCCCCAAGGATGCAGCTCCATAGATGTGACTCTGTGATGGTGTTATCTGATTTCCTGCTCACCACACTGATGAATGCTCAGATTGACACTCAAATGTTGAACACTGCTTCATGCTCTTTTATTACAGGTACACTCCTAACCACATTTATTTCCCAAACAAAAATTCTCATGAACAATGTAATAGCTCTACCTCACCTTTGTAAAACAGATGAAAATATTCATGTGCTGCTGGACAGTTCATGGATGCAGCATTTGCCCACCATAGTCCATTATGCTGGCCACTGAGGCACTGGAATTCTGAGTGTGGCATATTCCTTAAGAAAGTATGAGTAGTGGCTTGGGATATAGTTCAGTGGCACAGCACTGGCCTGGCAAGCATGAAGTGGTGAGTTCCATTCCCAGCCCAAAAAAAGAAGAAAAAGGAAGTCTGACGAGGAAGGTTATGACTAACATGTTAAGCACAATGAGCTTGGCAGAGGCTGACAGATTTTTATGAACAGGGTTAACCAGAGAATGAACTGTCCAAATAACATTGGAATAATCCCAGACTAAGTGGCTTATTTACACACCTTGGTTTGGCTTGAATTTTGGTGAAAAGGAGAGAAAACTTTCTGGAAAAGTTTTCAAACTTGATGATATGCAAAGAAATTATATGTTACAGAAAGAAGGACCACAGTGAAGAGAGAGTTGTGCAGAAGTACACTTGCCACTTTGATAGACGGTCTAAAGATGAGAGTTCCCTGTCTTGGAAGATCTAGATACGCAAATTGCTCACCTAAGACAGGTGTATTAGTTTTCTACAGCTGCTGTAACAAATTATGACAAACTTGGTGGCCTAAAGAACTCCAATTCTGAAGGCTAAAAGTCTGAAATTAAAGAATCTCTAGGGCTCCATCACCTCCAAAGGGTTGAGGGCAGAGCCATCCTCGCTTCTCGCAGTTTCTGGTGGCTCCAGGCATTCCTTGGTTTGCGGCTACAGAACTCCAGTATTTACCCTCATTTTCATGTGGCTTTTACCTCTTGTCACCTATTTCATATCTTTTTCTGTCTCTTATATAAACACTATTGCGTTCAGAGCCCATCTGATTAATCCAGTATGAGCTCATCTTTGTTACTTAACTGGAGACTCTTCCCAAATAAGGAAAAGGTCTGAGTGCACACACGTTTTGAGCAACCATTTGGAACCCACTATAATAGATAAGGACCTTAGGATTTTGTCACTTAGAACAGTATAGCCTAAAGAAGAGGTGCTCAAGGATTCATTTTCAGATTCTGTTTATTAGGCTCTGTGTTGCAAGTAGCAGAAAATCCATTTTAAACTGTTCAGAACAATAGCACAAATGCAAAGCCATGAGGAGTTAAGATACAGGGATAGCTTCAGGTGAGGCTTACAGTACAATTGTGTTACTGAGGAAAATTTTCATTACTTGCCTCCGCTTTGCCCTCCACTTAGTTACTTCCTCATAGAGCTAGTTTTAAGGGCCAACCAGATAGCTCAGCAGATTAAAGCACCTGCTTAGGCAGACACAGGGGCCCAGGATTCAATCTCCAGGCCTGCTGTGCCAGCCCCACCCACAAGGTGCTCTAAACTGGTGATTGAGATAGGGCCTGATGGCTTGTGTCTGTAATCCCAGCATTGGGGAAGCTGAGACAGGAGAATCACTATGAATCTGAAATGCATACTAAGCCCCTGTACCAAATTAAAAAAAAAAATTATCTCCTACATTTGCCATGCTATAAGATGTACTATAGTGATCCCTGTTTTAAAGAATAGACAGCAGAGATAAGGAATATTAAGTAGCTCTCCCAAAGGCTAGAATTTAATATCAGCTATTTTATGAGGCCTGAACTGCTGTTATCAAATTTATTTTAGAAATTTCATTCTGGCAGTACTATGGAGAAAGCATTGGAGGGGGCAAGCATTCGTGCTGGGAGGCTGGTAACCCCAATAAGCAATAAGCAGGCTCTGAGCTAGGGCATGCGAGGCTCAGACAGACATGAGTAACAAGTGTGAGAAATACCAAGAAAATAGAACCAGTGGACTCAGTGACCGTATGTTCAGGGACAATAATAGATTTCATGATGCGTCCCAGATCTCCCATTTGAATGACTCAGACCATTAACTGCCATTAAATGAAATTGTGATAATAGCTTACATTTATAAAGTACTGTCCTTACTATGTACCAAGCACATCACAGGGACTTGCTCATTTAATCTTTGCATAATCCTTATAATACTATATCCAAACAATCACAGAATCTTAGAGGCACTTATTAATAAGCATTTATTTAGCCAGTGTGGGCTGTGGGAGGCCACAGCTGAGGAGGTCTGGCACCCTTCTCTTGGAAACTAGCAGGGTTATGGGATGGACAGGAAGTAAGCTACCTTACCATGTAACAACACCCAATGGAAAGATGTATCTGATCTAAGATAATGTGACATTAGCTTGGAGATTAGGAAAAAAAAAACCCCAGTGGAATTTCTCCTGAAAAGGAGTCAGTAAGAGCATGAAGAAATGGAAACTGTCATTGGTACTGACAACACAAATCAATACAAACACCTTTGAGTGCAATAGATATATTTAGTAAAGTTAAAGAAATCTAGGACCTATGATCCACCAATTCCACTACAAAGTAGAATTAGCACAATGCTGAATATGGGAGCTCAGTAGGAGAAGGATGTCATTACAGATTAATAGAAAAGGCTGGATTGGGCTGGGGAGATAGCTCGGCAGTGTAAGTGCCTGCCTAGAGAGTGCAAGAACCCACATTCCATCCCTGGTGACACATGCAGTGCAAGCCCTGGAATCCCAGGCATGCCATGCTGGCGACCAAAACTGAGTGTGGTGATGCACACCTGTAATGCCAGCACTGGGGAGCCTGAGACAGGAGGATTGCTATGAGTATGAGCTGCGTAGTGAGACCCTGTACCAAATAAATAAAATTTAAAATTTAAGAAAAGAGAAAAGGATGGATCTTCATAAATGGTATTGAGATATCACATGTAAAAAAAGTTGAAATGAGATTCTTACAATATAGCAACAGGGAAAACAGATTTGTAGTAAAGTAGAGATCTAAACTACAGATTTTTATCTTTCTGAGTATAGCTTATGAGATGTATGAAATAGAGATGTATTTCTCAAAAAAATCACTAATCATTAAGCAAAAGATTGATATATGAATTAAAATGCAAATCTCTATTCAGCAGTATAACCAAATATCAGAGCTAACATTCTCTTAACTGGCAATGGTTTATTATCCAGAATATTCCTAGAACCTTTATGTGTTTATAAAGAGCAGTGAACATTGCAATAGTGAAGCAGGCAAAGGATATTAAAAAGCAAATCAAAAAAGAGGAAATTTTAATTGCCATATGTGCGTGAAAACTTCCTGAACCTCATTAGTAACCAAGGAAAAACAAACTGAAACCACAAGCTCTTACTTTACTCTGTTCAATTTGGCAAAAATTAAAGTCTAATATTATCAAGAGTTGGCAAGGATAAAAAAAATTCCTACATTATGAAAGGATTTTTCAAAAGCTGGAGATTTTCAAAAGGAATGAGATTAAAGGAGAATAAGTATACATGACAATAAAATGTAATATTCAATTCTTGATTCAATTATGAGCTAGGGACAAACTATGAAGGGTGTATAAGACCAGTGGAGAAATCTGAACCTAAACTGCATTATAAGTTGTATAATAAACAGCAGAAAAACTCACAATTCCTGAGTTGATAAATGAATTGTTATATGGAACAATATCTTTTAGTTAGATTAGTACATATAATGTATATTTCAACATTCATTTTCATATATGTATATATGTTGAAGCATGCAAAATCAAAGATCAAGAAAGTTTTGCAGACAGAAGAAGAGAAAAATGTGGTTACATGTTAATAATGACTGAATCTAAATTAATTATGCACATGTTTTCATTGCATCATTTTGACAGCTTTTCTAAAAAATCAAATGTTTCCTGTAAAGAAGAAATAAGGACATAGAAAAATGGAAACTTTGCCTCTGTCACAGGCTGTCATTTGGTTGTAAACTGATAAAAAAAAATGGTTTGGCTTATCTAGGTAAGATAGCCAGTCCTATAATCCATGAGGTCTATTCCCAAGACATGTTTTAATAATGCACAAGAAGATGTGTCTGAGAGTTCAATGTTGTTTCTTTCTACAGAAAAAAATGAGAAATAATTAATATCCAATGACCACAGAATAAAGCTTCTACTTCTATAATATTGAAAAATTTGTGAACTAGTCTTATATGTATTAAAATATCAAAATAATATTATTGACTGAAAAAAATGTTCAGGAGGATCAATGTAGTACAGTATTATTTCTACTTGTATTTTATTAGAGTAGCTAAAAAATAATACTAATACATGTTTATGGATGCGTGTAAATATAGCCAATATTTTAAAATGTTGCGAATGATGAACACCAAATTCAAAATAGTGGAGAGAGAAGAATGTAATTGTGGAACCCCCATTCACACCCCAGCAATTCTCGATAACCTCAATTTATCTATAGTTCACTTTTTTTTTTGCACTGAGGATTGAACTCAGGACTGTGCACTTGTCAGGCAGGAAACTATGCTGCTGACCTATCTCCCCATCTCCTATAATTTACTTCTTTAAAAATAATTGGCAAGGGCTGGGGAGATAGCTAAGTAGTCTATTTCAGTGCCTGCCTGGCAAGCCCAAAGACCTGGGTTCGATCTCCAGTACAACATGCTGTGCTGGGTCCCACACTGAGCCAGCCACCAAAACAGGGTATGGTGGTGCATGTCTGTAATCCCAGTGCTAGGGAAGCTGAGACTGGAGGATCACAGTGAGTCCAAGATGCATAGTGAGACCCTGTACCAAATAAGTAAATAATAAATAAGTCAATAAATAGACTTAAAAAATAACTTGGGAGCACTGTAGCAAAATGTTAACATGTAACAAAGATGAGTGGTGAAGAAAAGATGTTCACTGTATTATTCTCTCTGCTTTCCTTGAGACATAAAATACTAACATATATTTAAAATCTTGGCAGCATAGGGCCTAGATATATGCATTTTGCTTTGCCCTTTTAGGATGCATGTTTGAAGCTTGCTCTAAATTCAAGGAAGGAGCTTTCTGTGGAGGCTGATTTTGGAAGGCATTTCTTTTGGGATGAGTGCTGTGGTGATTTCTGTGCCTGTGGAGAGCACTAAACTGACACTGAGTGTTGAGCTGACATATTGAAATGCTACATCTCTACAGTTTTAAAAATGTAGGGCCGGCCAGATAGCTCAGTGGATTAAAGTGCCTGTTTAGGGTTCAATACCCTGTATGCCTTCTCCCCCCAACCACTCCCAGGCAGGCTGAGATGGTGACTGAGACTGGGCATAGTGGTGCGTGCCTGTAACTTCAGTACTTGGGAGGCTGAAAACAGGAAGATCACTATGAGTCTGATCTGTGTAGTGAGACCCCATAGACACTGTACTACATAAATAAATACATATTTTTTTAAAAAAATGCGGGCATCCATATCTGCAAGAGATGAAGAGAGTGAGTACTTGCTCATGTCCTGAAACCATGTAACTAATTGGAAATAGTACAGAACTTTTGTAGGCTGTTTTTCTCTTGGGAAGAACCCTAGCTATTGTTTACAACAAGAAGAAGCACCACACTGGGTAATGGAGGCTCTGTGCCCCTGACTTCTTACTACAAATAGTGACCTCCAGTGAAGCACCCTCACTGAAAGTCAAGGAGTGGGGGGCCAGTGTTCTCACACTCCTCTATAACAGCTCAGGTTCAATAAGTGTGTTCCAGACTTTTGTCCTGTCTTGAGTTGTGGCTCCTGGAACCAAGAACTGAGAAAACACAAAGTCTATTCCAGCTTTACATGTAAATGTTGTGGCTTAGAGTGTTCTACTGCTTAACCTGAGAACAGACAAGGTATTTAAGAATCCTTTCATCTGGTAAACATACTTTTGTACCCTGCCTTGGCCAGGAGTAAGCAGTCAAAAGTGAACAAGCACAAACCCAGGGCCTCAGGAAGCACATGGTATAATGTCAAGGGCCAGCAAAAGGGTAAAACATAGCAAGAAAAGAATGGATGTCAGCTTTACAGAATCCTCTAAGATGGAAGAGAGCTCATGAACCACTGCTGGTGACCAATATGACTCCCTAGAGGAGGCAACATCTGAACTAGTTTAAAAGGCAAATGTGCCATGTTGGTAAGTAATGAAGAAGCAATGTGCAAAGCTACGAAGAGTGAGACAGCATAGTGAGTCCAGGCTTGGAAGAAGAAAACGGAGAAAGGACCTCGAAGCTTTCAGGGCAAGCAGTGAGTGCTGTGGGTAAATAACTATGGTTTAAAGCCTATTAGGGCTGGGAAATTTTAACTTTGGAGGCTTTCATCTTGAAATAATGAATGCCTTGACAGATACCCAGCCCTACAGGGATACAAGACTAACACTTGCTACAGAAGCTGTTTCTCTTTCCATCCCTTTCCCTCAGTATAATCTCAGCTCTTGGAATGTTTAGCCCAGACCAGGAAGTTTCTCCTCTGCTGCCAGTTTAGTTCACCAAGAGGTCTGGTGGAAAAGAACATTCCAGAACATTCAGGAGTTCTGCCAACCACTCAGACTTCCCCTTGTTAGTTTGGTAGTCAAATTGCTGAGACTTGAACCTTGTCTCTGGATTTTAGCTGTATCCCTTTAGACAAATTGTTCTTTGAGGCTCAGTTTACTTAGTTGTTAAATGCAAAATTAATAATTGCTACTGGTAGAAAGTTTGTAAGGATTAAATGAGATAAAACATGTGAGGCAGATGGCACTCTCCACGTTCAGTACTTAATGTATGTTAATTATCTTTATTGTTACAGTTATGGTTGTTTCTGATACCTTTTTAAAGATCTGTTCACTCCATCCTCTATCTATTACCAGCCACAGATTCGTTGGAGCTTTTACTTTCTGCAGTTGAAAAGAGGAGGCCAGCTGAATGTTTATTTTTCCTTATGCGTCTCTAGAAATTCCCACATTAGTCTCTCCTCAACCCCCACATGATAATGATCACTGAAAGCTTTTAAGCAAGGAAGACTCATGACCTAGATGAAGATTCTTGCAATATCATTTAATTATCTTGGGATCAAATTTACTAAAAGTACCTAAAATATTTTTAAGCTTTTGTATCTTCATTTGTCAACCTCCCAAATTCTCTTATTTCTGAAGAAATTACTCTCAGGCTTACAAGGCTATTGTACTCTGAGCATGAGAATGTTATATTTTATACGCTGTTGAAATAAGCCCTTGTCATTTTCTGGGTTAATGGTTCCTCGATGAATCAGACCTTCTCTGCTGGTTTGTCAGCAGCCTGGCCTCTGGGGGGCTGTTGTCTTCCGGGACAGGCCTCTCTTCTCTCCTAGGGACTCCACTCTGCTGCCACCTAGTGACAAGTCTTGCGATGAATTAAAAAATGGTTCAGAGAAACGATTTAAATAAGAACCTTTGCTCTTCAGCTGAGTCATTCCAGATGACGACGTGATAGATATTTGAAAAGATGACTATCTAAGTGCTTCTGGCATACTGGAAGCTGCTTCTGAAAAACAAGTCCATTTTCATCAAATAGAACTTTTATGGTTTTCTAAACATAGTAATGATTTTTCTTTTTCAAAATGTACCCTACCAGAGGAAGAATAAGGACAACACTGAGAAAAGTGGGTATATTGCTATTTTTCCCATAAAACTGTGGCAAGTTGTATTTTAAATACTTAGAATGTCTCACTTAATGCTTAATTCAGCACTGAGGTGGATACTGTAATGATAAAAAGGAAATCAATTCTATCTGTTGTTATTATTGTGGTTGCTGCGTTATAAGTGAAAGAATGGAAGTTTGCATTGGCCTGTTATCTACTAAATGGCAGGATTGGAATTCTAACCCATCCCTTAGTGGCACCAGTGTTGCAAACTTGACCTTTCCCTTCCTGAACTATGTTCCTGTTACACACTAGGATCCACCATCAGTTCACTCTACAAGCATTTGTTGAATCCCAGGATTGAGCTCTAGTTATCAGCCCTGACCCATGCACAGTGACTTCCCTTATGGGTCTTATAATCTAGTGGGAGAAAAAAAACATAAAAAAAATTGTAAGGGCCAACCTGATAGCTCAGTGGACTAAAGCACCTGCTTACGCAGAGTGCAGTGGCCAGGGTTCAATTCTGGGCTTGCTGTGCTAGCCCCACCCTGGGGGTGCACTGAGACTGTGATTGAGAGTGGTGGTGCATGCCTGTAATCCCAGCACTTGGGAGTCTGAAAACAGGAAAATCACTAGAAGTCCAATCTACACAGTGAGACCCTGTAGATCCTGCCCTAAAAATATAGAAAACAAGGAAGAATTGTAGCACAGCTTAATGAACACTATAATGGAATGAACACAAAGTGTATTTATAATGTTGTAACCTTGTGGTAGTCAAGGTAGATGTCCTGGGGAAGTCTATCAAGATAATTCTTATGGGATGAATGGGAAAGTTAAGCAAGTGCAGAGTAGGAGGCGATCTGAACAGGACAGTTCAGGCAGAGCAAGCAGTAGGCCAAGGAACCAGAGGTTGCCGCTGGGTAATGTGTCCTGGAAAACCCTGTATGACTGAGTAGTTTAATGGTGGGTCCAGGTAGATGATGACTTGAATGCTAACTTTTTTGCCTTCAGTACCTTTCAGACAGCTGGCTACTACTCCATTCTGCTTTGCAGAGAAGAGGCTGTGAGGGGAAGATAGAAAGAAACATTTTCTTTCCTTCTGTGGCCTAACATATACATCTGAGTTCTGCCTTCAGGTCCAATAGGAAGCTTGTAATGAGGCCACATTCTAGCTCTAGGCTTAGTCATGCCTGGCCTGGAGGACTGGCCAGTTGTTGTGTGATCAAGACATCACAGTACTGTATGTTACTTAATGGTGCAATTCAGTCAAAATCTGAGATAAGAGTTACTTTACTATTAAACATGTGAAGGGAAACCACTGTAATGATACAGACTGAAGCAGAGGCTCCACTGTGCTGCTGGTACCACCCACAGATGGTATAAAGGAATCAAGGGTGCTGCTGTAGCATAGGAAACCTTAGAGTGTCCCTTTGCTTCTCCATAGCACTGGCTCCCTAAGGCTCAGCTCTGTCAGTTGTCTGTTTAACAGGCAAAGCCATTCTACCAAATTATGAGTCAATCACAAAGGGGGTAATTTGCAGGCATGGTGCAAATTCATGTTACCTGGACTTGGTTTTTCACATGGATGGACCATTTGTTCCCTAATCATTTTCATCTCTTCTTTTTACTACCAGTTGAACTGTGTCACTAGACCTGGAACTTTGAAGATGTTATGTACTTTTTTGTTCGACTCTTCCAACTTAACTCATTGGTTCAAGTTGAAATGATTGTTCCAAGGCTTTCTAAGTCCCAAACTAGTGTTTTTTCAGCACTTAGTTGTGTGTCTCTTAATCATATCAGCCCTCCAAGGTCTGTTCTCTCATAGAAAAATTCTTAGTAATTGTACTCCTCTATGTAGGTCTTTGTGATAAGTTATTACAATGGGTCTCTTCCAATCTTAAGGCAGTGGCAGAAACCAAGCTACAACTGAAAATTAGCATGGAGACACGTAATGGAATGTGGAAGAGCTTAGCACTAAATTCTTCCATTTTCTACCTGACACTTAGAAGTCTGTTAAGTCTCTTTAATAGAATGGTAATTAAGAATTTGAGGACATGGACTCATTAGCCAGTGGCTAATTTGAGTAATATTAGATAATTTACTTAACTTTATAGTCCTTTATCTTCTTCACCTATAAAACATGTCATCATGATAATTAGTTGAAGGAATTCTCCTTACAATAAATGAGCTGGCAAATGTATGACACTGACAACAGTGGCTTGCCAGAGTAAATGCTAGCATGGAACTTTTACTATCTTTGGTCACCAACTCTTCTTTTACCTGGTAGTTTTTGTGTTCCATCTAATCATGATCAAATCACCTTTTATTTCCTTTATGTCTTATTTAAATAATAATTTGCCTCTAGAAGCAGTAGCCAAGCAACTTAGTGTTCATTTGGGAAGTGTCATTTCTTCTCCACAACTTCCTGAAGACTTAAGAAGCTATGGACAAACAGGAGAGACCCTCAGTCCACCAGCTCTCTACCCAAGCCTCCTGCTGAACAAGTCACGCTCCATCTCATGGGCCTCATTCCACGACACCCAACTGTGACTATTCTGACAAGTGTGTCCATTTCTTCTGCTCATATTAAATTCTGAGTTTTCTCAAACACTAGGTTTAACTAATTTATACTAGACAGCTTCCTATTGATATTTGTAATTTGTGCTCAGGGAGACCAATATTGCATACCATTTACTTTTTTATCTTGAAATCAGCTCTATCTGTGAGTTTCTGAAAGATGTTTGAGTAGATGTCTGCTGTGGTATTTTCAATATATTTCATAAGCCTGAACAAAGGCCTGAAGTGACAAAGCACATTTATCGTTTCTTTCTCTTCAGGAATTGCTTTGTGCAATAAAATGC
>PVKN010020542.1:0-15896 GCA_004027915.1 Capromys pilorides
TTTTTTTTTTTTTTATTTTGTTTTGAGAAGTGGTTGATGCTGCCAAGTCTGGCCCCATGTTACCGGGTTTGAGCAGTCCTTCCCTCAGCCTCTCAAGTAGCTGGACTGCAGGTGTGTTACGTAGTCCCTGATTTTCACTTAGTATTTTTGTCATTTGGTGCTGGGATTGAACTCAGGCCCATGCATGTGGGAATCATGAGATATATGATAGCAAGAGAAAAAGCAACATGAGGATCTAAGACTAAGGAAAATATAAAATATGACTTATAGAAAGGATAAATAAAAAAATTCATGATCAGTATGGTAACCATGACTATATTTGGATCTCAGCCTTAAGAGTTCATGTTTGTGAGCTAGTCAATTTCATATTAAAAATATTTGAAAAATTTTGTTAAATATATACCAACTTTATTCTTGTCATGATTCTCTAACCAACATAGCGTAGAAATTTATCTAGCATTTAATTTTATTATAATCTTGAGCTGATTTAGTAATGCAATTTTAATATAAGACATTATAGGATTTTGCTATTTCAGACAATCCTGGAGCCAATCTTGGACTGATTAGGGGCAAGTGTATAGGGCATATTAGGAAAGGAAAAGAGTCTTTGTTTTCTTTTGGTTTTTTGAGACAAGGTCTTCCTATGTAGCTCAGGCTGATCTTGAACTCAAAATTTTCCTTCCTTTACCTCCTGAGTGCTGCAGTTACACCACCATGTCTGTTCAGAAGCATTTTTTTGTAGTAAAATACAGCTATTTTTTGTTTATGATGGTAAGTCCACTGTGATGTAGTACCATCATAAATAGAAGATAGTCTAGTAACCAAAATAAGAGAAAATATGAAAGTGCAAAAAACTAGAACATTGGACTATAACAAAGTAATATTTCCAAATACAGAACATGGAGGAAAGAAAATCATTGATGTCATATCAGAAATGTCAGAACCTAAGGAAAGGTATTTTCATGTTAAAAGGGTACATTGCTCAGAAAAGTGGATGAAAATAAACCTATGTCAAACTACATTATGAACTTTGAGAATCAGGGGAAGAAGAATATCTTACCAATTCCCAGAGGAAAAAAAATGGTCAGTCTCACAGAAAGGATATGGATCAGACTGGCTTGAGGCTTTTCCACAGCAACAATGGAAGCTATAACGTGGAGGTACAATATCTTTTAAATTCTAAAAGGAAATTATTTATAAGTTGAAAATACAACCAATCTATTAGTCATTTACTACTACTATCATTATCATTATTATTGTTATTATCATTATTTGGCTTTTTGAGACAGGGTCTCACTGTTGGCTTTCGCTGTTCTTGAGCTTACTATGTAACCCAGACTCTTCTAGCAGTCCTACATCAGCATTCCCAAGTGCTCAGATTACAGGCATGTACTACCATGCTTGACTTCTGTCAGTTACTTACAGTGGTAGAATAAGAACATACTCAGACATGCAAGATCTGAAAAGCTTAACTTCAAATTCCCTTTGTTATGAAGCTGTTGATAAGTTACTAAAATAATGAGGACATGAAAAATGGAGATGTGGGCTTAATTCAACAAAGAATCTAAGGAATTCATCAATACAGCAGTGACAGGAGATTTCAAGATGAAACTGTGTATCAAACATAGTGAGCAGTCAGAATAGCGTACAACAGGATGTTATGCCTTGACAGAGCTTTTGAGTAACACAATGATGGGGTTATTTGTTTGTGGGATGTGTGTGTGTGTGTGTGTGTGTGTGTGTGTGTGTCCAGGGCCTTCACACTGAGCTACACTGACTTTTTTTGAGATAGGGTCTCACTAAATTGCCCAATCTGGGCTCAAATTTGAAATTCTACTCAGCCTCCCTGGATGCTAAGATTACATGTGTGTGCCATCACCACTGGTTAGTGATGTTTTAAATCTCCTCTCAGAATTGGAACATTTGGTGATAACTTAGTAGTAAGTACGAACACATAAGAAAAACAAAGTAAAAGCAAGAAAGAAAAAGGAACATAATGTACTGTGTAGTACCCAGTTCTTATAACATTTATATTCTCCTGCTTAGGAAGAGCACAGCGGCCAGAGTTCAATCCCTGGCCTGCCATGCCAGCCCCACTGCCAGGGCACACTGAGACAGCAATTGAGACTGGGTGTAGTGGCGTGTGCCTGTGTAATCCCTGCAGTTGGGAGGCTGAAAACAGGAGGATCACTATGAGTCTGATCTGTATAGGGAGACCATATAGATCCCTCAGACCCTGTCTTAAACACATAAAAAAAATTATATCCTAATACAGTACTGAAATTGTTTTTATATGAATAGATATAAATTGTTCTAATGCAGTTAACTATATTAAAATGAAATAGTGGGAATCATTTACTTATGTGTGGGAAATGCAGAAATGAAAAGAATCAGTTTTCATTATGAATACTAAAGAATTATAAAATAAATTTGAGCATGGTGCACATGGACTGTAATTCAGCACTTGCATGGCTCAGACATGAGCATCACCAAGAACTCAAGGCCAGCCTGGACTACATAGGGAGTTCAAGGTCACTCTGAACTACAAAATAGCTTGTCTCAAAAAATAAATAAGTTACAAAGTACCAAAAAAGTGGAGAAAATTAACTTTAGAAGCCTCCCCAGTTCACTGGGGAGTGATTAGGTGGAGATTTTGCATCAGGAAACCCTGTTGTTTTGTTTAAAAAAAGCTAATTTTTGTGGATGGTAAGCTGTATGACTTTGACTTTTGAAGAAAAGCTTTCATGAATCATCAGTAACTTGATAAAAATCCAAGGACCATCACAGTCTTACTCATCTTTCTACTTTATGCTACCCCATGTATTTTATCTGTTCCATGTAAAACTACTACTATATTAATAGCAGTGGTAATACGTTGTCTTTATGTTTAGTCCTTTAAAGCCCAATTAAAACAGTCTTTTCTTCTTCCCTGATTACTTTTAAGAGTTGTTAACCTTTTTCACATCAGACATGGTACATGCTTATAAACCCAGGACTCAGGAGGCTGAGGCAGGAGGATTGCCATCAGTTTGAAGCCAACCTGAACTACAGACCAAGTTATATTCTCTCCTAATACAAAGCAAACCTGTGTGAGACTATGTCAAAAACAAGAGAACAGTTTCACCTTTTTCTACAAATAAAATCTCTGCTTTAGTTTTTGTGTGTGTATTTATGTACGTATTATTTGAGACAGTCTCACTATGTTGCCCAGGCTGGCCATGAATTTGGTCTCCTGAGTAACTGGAATTATAGGCATGTGTCACTGCCCAATTTCTGGTTAAATTTTAACCAAAGTAGGGTCTGAGCATCCCTTTCATCTCTATAGTTTGGCACTTAACGTACTATGTTTTGTGTAGTCTGTATTTATTAACTCTTTTACAGATATAACAAATGGAAAGTTGAAATGAATCACTTCACTTAGCATTTTATAATACAAATATATTTAGATGGAATTTTGTTCATTGTTTCTTTTAGTTGTGTAAGAAGCAGTTTCAGTATAGTGCTTCTCTGCGGGCACACCTGATCCGACATACCAGAAAAGATGCACCCTCAGCATCCTCATCCAATTCCACAACTAATGAAGCCTCGGGAACCTCATCTGAAAAGGGCAGAACCAAACGAGAATTCATATGTTCCATATGTGGAAGGACGTTGCCCAAGTTATATTCTCTCCGAATACATATGTTGAAGCACACAGGTGTAAAGCCACATGCATGTCAGGTAAAGCCATACTTTTTTTTTTGATGGTACCAGGGATTGAACTCAGAACCTTTTTTTTTTTTTTTTTTAAACTGTTTTTTTTTTTTTTTTTTTTTTTTTTTTTTTTTTTTTTTTTTTTTTTTTTTTTTTTTTTTTTTTTTTTTTTTTTTTTTTTTTTTTTTTTTTTTTTTTTTTTTTTTTTTTTTTCAATTTTATTTATTTATTTATTTGTTTGCTTGTTGTGTTTGTTTGTTTCTTTATTCATTTTGTGGCTGGCTCAGCCTGCCCTGGTGGTGGCGCTGGCGCAGCATGTGGTGTCGGGGATCGAACTGCAGTCCCCGCAGTTGCCTGAGCCCTCCTAAGCAGGCGCTTTAGACCACTGAACCATCTTGCCGGCCCGAACTCAGAACCTTTTGCCTCCCAAGCAAGTGCTTATTCTCCTGAACTATCTCCCTAGCCCTAAGCCATAACATTTATTTTGTTGTGTAAAGAAGATTGTAATCTGTCATGATGAGGCTTGGTGGAGTAAATTCTGGAGTTACCTTCCCCTGTTTAAAATGTCAGGGAAATCTATCTTCAGTTTGTTACCTACATTAAAGATGATCCCCTATTATTTAATTTTCTCTCTGAAGTTGTGCTTGGTCAGGAAAAGTGCTGCTTAAGCTTTGTTTTCTTTTTTGCTGAGTTTTTAGGGTAACTAAGCACCAAAATAGGATTCTTAGATAAAGAATCATGCGATTTAGAAAAATCATATGATTACCCAGCTTTGGACTGCTTGGAGCATTGAAATGTAGGACAGCTATCCTTACACATAAGCATGACCCACTATTTACTAAGCAATTTTGTAACCCTGAAATTTTTAATGTTTCTGTGAGGGAATGAAATGGATCCTACCTTTCATCCAACTCATTCTTAATTGGTTTTTTTGAGACACTTTTGCTGTGCATTTCAGGCTGACCCTGAACTTAACTTTGTAGCCCAGGCTGGCCTCAAACTCATGGAGATGCTTCTTCCTCTGCCTCCTCTGAGTGCTGTGATTGTAGACATGCACCACCACGCCCAGCCTCTCACCCACTCTTAATAATTTTCAGCATGTGAGGAGCCAGAAAGATAGATCAGTAGAATAAGTGCTTGCCTGGCAAGCACAGGGTCCTGAGTTCAATCCCCCACAATTGCAAAATAATAATAATAGTAATTTTCAGCATGTGGTCAAGTTTGTTTGATTCATACCATCACTGAGTGCTGTTCTCCATACTGCCTCAATTAGTTTGAAGCCAAGTCCTAAAAATCATTTTATTCATAAGTTTAAATACTAATTACAAACTGACCTGTGGTCTTATATTCCATCAGTCCTCAAGATTTGTGATCCTTTCAAAGTATAGAGATAAAGTTAAGTGTATAAAAACTATTGAAGAGTTATTTAACATTGTTCCATCATTTTCTTGTTTTTAACACATATCTGTCCCCAGGTGACTAGGGTAAGAACAAAAAGGTTCTCCATCACAGAATTTTAAAAAATATTATTGTCTTTGTTGTAGCAGGGAATGATGGTGGTGTTCTGAATCTTTTTCAACAAGATACAGAGTTTACCAGTCTCGCAAGACTAGTACAGAGGTTTTTTTTCTATATTGCTTTGAGCTTTAGTGGTTCCATAGATTTAAAAAAAGATAGCAACAATATTTATTAAGTACTGAAAAGGGATCTTCTAATTTCCTTGGCATTTGTAGTTTCAACTTTCACCCCATCATTTTGCACATAATTTTGATTAATTAAATTAAAATTTAATTAAAGTTTTATTATTCAAAGTAATATATAATTTTTCTTTTTCTTTCTTGTTTTTTTAATTGTTATTTTTTTGGTACGGGAAATCAGATTCAGGACCTTGTGCTTGCCAGGCAGGCTGGCTTAATTTTTTTTGTTTTATTCTACAGAAACAGCCCCTATCTTCCTTTTGTTTTTGTGTTTTGAGATAGGGTCTCACTATGTAGCCTACCCTAGCCTTGAATTCCTGCCTTAAGGCAAGTGCCAGCCTCCTGTCTCAGCCTCCTGGGTGCTGAGATTACAGGCAGGCCCTATCACTCTGGTTCTGTTTTGTTTTATTAACACCTTTTTCCATTGTAGGTATGTGGGAAGACTTTTATCTATAAACATGGCCTAAAATTACATCAGAGCCTCCATCAGTCACAAAAACAATTCCAGTGTGAATTGTGTGTTAAGTCATTTGTTACCAAACGGAGCCTTCAAGAACATATGAGTATTCACACAGGTAATGACATATTCATTATTATTGATTGTGCCATAATCTTATTGGAAATTGCATTGAAACATATGGTTATATGTGTGGAATTTTTTTAAATTAATGAGCTAATAGAGATAAAAGTTTTTCCTTTTTTTTTTTTTTGGTGGGACCAGGGATTGAAAAAAGTTTTCCTAAATACAAGGTTTATTAAATAAATTTCTTTTTGGATTTTTGCCATTGAGTCTTGGCTTTGAACACCTAGTGATCTCCCTCAGCCTACTTGGTACTAAGATTACAGGTGAACACCACCCTACCTAGTTTAAGAATTCTCATTTAAATATAAATGTTAAGTGTTTCTGTGTAGAAAAGTTTGTGGTAGCGTCAGGGAGATCGCTCAGTAGAATAAGTGCTTGCCTGGCAAGTGCAAATTTCTGAGTTCAATCCCCATTACCACAGAAAAAAAAGAAAACTTTTTGCCAACTGCTAAAATCACTAGTTCCTAAAGAAAAGACCACTTGGTGTGATATACTCCTGTAACCATGGATTTGGGCAGCTTCTGGTATCTGTAGGAGGATCACTGCAAATTTGAGGCAAGTTTGAGGCCAGTCTGAACTTCAGAGTGAGACCTGTCTCAAGAAATAAGTCTGTGTGCTGAGCACAGTGATTCAAGGCTGTCATTGCAGGTACTTGCAAGGCTAAAGGGGTGAAGAATCACAAATTGGAGGCCAGGCAGTTTAGTGAGCCCTGTTTCAAAATTAAAATGATCTGGGGAGAAAAGAAAGGAGGGGAGGGAATATGGAAGGTTTTAAGAAGTTTAAGCAGATGGATATGTCACCATGGTAGACGATGTGATTCTTAACTGGAATTTTTAGTCCCCTAGGCTTTAGAGAAAGTATGGGGCTAGGGGATAGCTCCTGGCATAAGTGCCTGCCTGGCAAGTGCAAGGTCGTGAGTTTGAACCCTGGTCCTGTAAAAAAAAAAAAACAAGGAAAGAAAGTATGGTATAGCCAGGTATGGTGGCTCACTCCTCTGATCCCAGCACTCCTTAAGTTTAGGATTCAAGGCCAGCCTGACTCAAGAAACTGAAAGGCCAGGTGTGGTGGTACATGCATAGGAAAGATGGCACAAGGGGAAGAGGTCAGCCTGTACTGTGTAGTGAGATCCTGTCTCAAATATAATTGAATGAGTGAAGGAACCAACCAGGAAGAAGCTGCCCCTGCTTCCCTAAAAAATTGAAAGCAGGTGAAAATGACCAGTAAAAGACAGGTGCTTCTCATAGAGCTGCTTTTCAGCTTTGGCACTATTGAGAGTTTGGAGATTTTGTAAGTATATCACATTCTTTAAAGTAAGAGCCTTTGCTGGTGCCATCAGCCATGAACTCAGGAATAATGTTGCTCTCCTAAAATGACATCGCCTGGGGATGTTATAGTTATGTTTGTGTCACTACTTTCCAAGGTGTTTGAACCGCAAGAGGATCACCAGTGACACATTCCTCAGATTTATCCATTTCATTGATAAATGGCTGTCATACTTATAAAAGGAAGTGGGGCCTGGCATGTAGCTCAGCAGCATAAGCGCCTGCCTGGCAAGCAGAAGGTCCTGAGTTCGATCCCTGATACCAAAAAAGAAAAGAAATGGGTGATTATGGCAAAGGTTGTTGTTGTTCTTAAGGAATTTTGCTAAATGTTAAGAGTTTCATGATAAAATAACTAGTGAAACTGGGCATGGTGGCATACATATACCTGTAATCCCAGCACACAGGAACCTGAGGCTTGAGGATCTCCAGTTTGAGGCCAATCTGGGCAATTTGTTTAGCAAGACCTAACTTAAAAAAAAATTCCGGAAGATAACAAAGAATTCTGTTAGAAGCTGACATGATTGATAGAGTTGTAACGTACCTTTTATTTTTTACAGGAGAGTCAAAGTACTTTTGTTCAGTTTGTGGAAAGTCTTTTCACAGGGGCTCTGGACTCAGCAAGCACTTAAAGAAACACCAGCCAAAGCCTGAGGTTCGAGGCTATCACTGTACTCAGTAAGCACTTAATATGCGAACCATTCTGTTCATTTCATTATCTTCTTACTTGGCTTATTTGTAAAAAAAAAAAAAAAAAAAAGATAATACCAAGCTGTGATTTCAGTCTACTCTCGATTTTAAACAGCCTTTATCTAAGTGTTGCTATTTATCCAGATGTGCTTCCCAGACATGAAGTTCTGGGAGAAACAAAGGTCTGCCAGCCAAAGACAGCCAGAGTTCCTTTGTGGGCATTTCTTCTTGACTTCCTGGTTTGGGTGGTGGTATGAGTATTAAACTGAAGACTTTGTGCCTGGTGTTAGACAAATGCTCTGTCACTTACCTGCATCCTCAGCCCAAGGCTGTCTCTGTAGAGCTGGGCACTGCTGATTTCTTTTTCCTTGAAACACTTATTACTTTGTCCTTTTTCTTTTCGAAAAGTTATAATTTAAAGTGTATTAATATTTATCATAAATTGCGTGGAAATACAAAATACAAATAGTATTTGCAGTTATGACTAGAGTGATATAATTTTAATCGTATTTGTATCCTTTTCAGAGTAAAAGTACTAATTATACAATGAAACAACATTTAAACAGGCCAGTTCCAATAACTGGTATATGCAGATCCTTAACTTCCATTTTTCATTTTCTAAGACATCCATCTTTTTTTTTTTTTTTTTTTGTGGGACTGGAGTTCGAACTCACAACCTTGCACTTGCCAGGCAGGCACTTGTGCCACAGAGCTAAGATATCCATCTTGAGATTTTTTTTTTTTCTTTCGTCTTTTTGAGACAGGGTCTCACTGTGCAGCTCAGACCGCCCTTGAGCTCACTTTCATAGCCCAGGCTGGTCTTGAACTTGCACTGATCCTCCTGCTTCAGCCTCCAAAGTGCTTGGATTACAGGCATGTGCCACCATGCCCAAGACATCCATCTTAAAAAAGAAGTTTTTGAATATAAATTCATGTAACAGAATTTATTATAGTAGGGTATACAATTCAGGGGTTTTTGGTCCATGCCCAAACATCACCAATTTTAGAATTCCTCCAACGTGCTTCCAAACAGTTTGCAACTCTGCCTTAGCCTTTATTTCCTTATGCAGGTCCAGGTCAGCAAAAGGTAAGAGCTTAAGTCTTTCAGATAATCACAGCAATGTGGACATGTGCTTATCAGTCATTGAGCATGTAGACTTTTTAATACTCCTCAGAGTATCTCATTCCTATTTTGTATTTACACAAAATAATCACTCCTAGCTGTAGGTGACAGTGGCTGTTTGCCTCTCAGTGTTTTTCACAATCTCCTTACCCAAAGTTGACCTCAGTTAAAGTAAAGTTAGGATAAATAAAATTAAAGAACTCTTTCAGAGAACTACTAGGTAGGTCACAAGAAGAATTTCCTTTGGTAAAAGAGCCTGTATTGGGAATTCAAGCTGTTGGGCTGTGGCTGAATTATAGGAGATTCAGTAGTTCATTGTTTTGATTAAGCATTTACCTGGTAGCTACAAAAAAAATTTTTTGCTTTTTTTTTTTTTTTTTTAGAGAAGTTTTCAGAAACTAGTCCAGGCTGGCCTTGAATGTATGGCTATCCTCTTGCCTCAGCCAAATGCTGGGATTACAGGAGTGGCTCACTCCCATACCCAGCTGGTCCCTGGTGATGGTGAACCTTTAAGAGCCATGATGGGGAACCTTTTAGAGCTGTGAATGCTAGGGATGTGTAGGCATGTACTGCTGCATAATTTGTCTTAATTTAAAACAAAGGTAGTTTATTGACCATAGGTTTTTTCATTGTAAGTGAAAGAAAATGCAACCACAACTGGCTTGAATAAAAGGTAAAGTCTAGACATCTGAGTGGTGTAACATAAGCTGGATTCAGATTGATTAGTCCTTAGTTTTTTTCTGGCTCCTTGTGAACAAGCCAGTGGTAGTGGTTTCAGCCTCACATTCTCTAAACTTCCAGATTATCTACCCTCTTTTTTGGTAGTTTCTTAGTTTCCCTCTGATTAGATAAAGTTCAGTCTTTGGACAGCCTTTAGTAAATCACCAAGGCCAGGGGATTGTTGCGCTCTAATTGACCTAGTTCTGGATCTTTGCCCAATCCTTAGGATCCAGGGTAAAGCCTGCTTTCAGCACATGGACACAGTGAATGGGATATAAAAGCAGAGAACAGGACAGGTCAGAAGAAAGATGGACAATAAATTACCTGTCTCAGACCTTTTGAGAACTGTCCATAACTTTTTTCCTCAAGTATTTCTATGCTCTAGAGTTTTAAGAACCTAAAAACTGAATTCTTGATGTCAGATTGGAAAATTAGGGATCCTTTTAAAATTGGCACTCATTTTATGCGTTCTAGAAAACCTAAGAATGTATAGAATGCTTTGAAACTTGTTATAAAGGACTAAGATAATCTCGTTGGGCCACTAAACTTTATTTCAGATGTGAAAAAAGCTTCTTTGAAGCTAGAGACCTTCGCCAACACATGAACAAACATCTTGGTGTGAAGCCATTTCAGTGCCAATTTTGTGATAAGTGCTATAGTTGGAAGAAAGACTGGTATTCCCATGTGAAGTCTCATTCTGTCACTGAACCTTACAGGTGGGTAAATTTGAGAAAAATCTGGACCTAATTGACAAAAATAGGTACATGATTCTATGACTACTCGTGCCTTGGAAAAAAATAATTTAGGTCATGTCCCCTATTTTAGGTGTAATATATGTGGCAAAGAATTTTATGAAAAAGCTTTATTCAGAAGGCATGTAAAGAAAGCCACCCATGGGAAGAAAGGAAGAGCAAAGCAAAACCTAGAACGAGTGTGTGAACAATGTGGAAGAAAATTCACTCAGCTTAGAGAGTTTAGGAGACATATGAACAACCATGAAGGTAAGTATTCTGTATTAGATGTATCTAAAATGAGTAAGAGTCAGTCAAATAGTGATTTTTTCCCTTACTAGCCCTTGGGGATACCAGCCTTCTTGCCTGTTACTTTACTTTGGTAAGAGATTAGTCCCCAGTCTTGTTCAGTTTGTCTTGAACAATTTGTTCAAGTGATAGAGGTGAGAATGTAATGATTTGAAGGCTCTGTTTCCTTATCCTGATTATAGAATTGCTGTGAAGGAGTATTATATATAGAAACACTTGATTACCCTAGTCAAAGTAAAAAGCCTTACTGGGCTAAATTATTTGCCAAGCAGTTTTTATATATTATGTTGGTGCTTGCACCTCAGCCCACACACTTTCTTCTTCTTTTTTTTTTTTTTTTAAATAGGAGTGAAGCCATTTGAGTGCTTAACATGTGGAGTAGCTTGGGCTGATGCTCGATCTCTAAAACGCCATGTTCGAACGCATACTGGAGAACGGCCCTATGTCTGTCCTGTGTGCAGTCAAGCCTACATAGATGCTCGAACACTCCGTAAGCATATGACCAAATTCCATACAGACTATGTGCCTTGCAAAATTATGCTAGAAAAAGATACTCTTCAGTTTCATAACCAAGGAACTCAAGTAGAACATGCTGTTAGCATCTTAACTGCAGATGTGCAGGAACAAGAGAGTAGTGGTCCGCAAGAACTTGAGACTGTGGTGGTAACAGGAGAAACTATGGAAGTTCTTGAAGCTGTTGCCGCTACTGAAGAGTGTCCATCGGTATCTACACTTTCTGACCAAAGTATTATGCAAGTGGTTAATTATGTGCTGGCACAACAGCAAGGACAGAAGCTATCTGAAGTTGCAGAAGCTATTCAAACGGTTGAAGTAGAAGTGGCACATATTTCAGAAGCAGAGTGAATGTAGTAATGATAAAAACAAAAATATCATATACACTGAACTCAGAACATTTGTTTACAATTCCTTGTGACTATCTCATTAGAGTTTATATGTCAAGTTCTGGACTGTCAGTGACTTCTCAACTGTGTAGCCAATGAGTTCTGTAGGAAATTCTATTTGCTGTAAAGAAATTAAAAACATTATTTGAAAGTAGTGATTTATCATGGTATGCCTTTTATGAATTCATGTTTATAAATGGCTATACTAAGTCTAAAGCTGTACATTTTCACCTGTATTTTGACATTACTGTATATTTTGAGTTTAAAAGGCTGTACCAGTTCAAAGCTTCTGGTTTATTCTCAAGCTGTAGAGGTTCTGTGATTTCAGTTGCCCTGTTTATAAAATTCTAATATAAACCACTTTAGTAGGATTCATAGGTATATTATATATAGTTTTGATGCTTTAGACCTGGTGATTCTTGACTATTTATTTTCCACCCTTTTAAGTCAGGGATTCTTTGTTCTATTTTAAAGCACTTAGTAGGTTACATGTTGTAATCAAGTTTGCACAATATATTTATATATATGAGAAGCTAAAACAAATAGCTAATTTTTAAATGCCATTAAAATGCATGAAATGCCTATTGCAGCCTTACTGTACTATTTCTTCAAGGCAGGTAATTTACCATGAGAAAAGAGTACTATTATAAAACTGTTGGAAAATAAAAATCGTAATTTTTTTTGCAGAAAAATCAAGTTAGTTTTGGTATGTTTTTAGTTCATATCATGTTTTAATTTTGTTGAAAACTGCAGTTCACTATAGCGAGGGGCCGGGGAGATAGCTCAGGGGCAGAAGTGCCTATCCCTGGTTCTGCAAAAAAAAAAAATAATAATAATAAAAGAAATAGGATAGTGATACAGACATCTACAGCAGTACTGTGGATACTGTAAAATTATCAAGTGATTTCAGAATTTTGAAATTCTTGAACCATCATTATACTAAATGAATTATGGTCCTATAAAATTTTTGAACTATTTTGAAATTACCTAAAAACTAAATTAATTCATATGTTTGAATTATAAATTCTCACCTATTCAAGCTGTCCAGTTTTCTGATTTTCCAAGTAACTATGGGGTGATGCCACATTTCTATCTAGGGAACTACCATTTAAACTGTAATAGTTAAAATTAAACTTTTAGGTATTAAAAGCTATTACAAGATATAAAATTAAGATGTGAGCAGATCGTAAGTCATTCCTGAAGCACAAGAGAAGAATGTGCCTTGATGTACATATATGAAGATGCTTATTCCTGTTTACTTTAAAAATGGCTTTAATAAAGGATAAAGAATAAATTGATAGCTGTGCATGCATTATACTTGCATACTTATATTTGCATTTGCAAATTTCTTATTGTTTTCATAGCTATGTGGCTGACTTCCAGTTTTAAGAAGTGAATCAATATACAGCCCATAACTTTAAATGGCTACTTGTTTATTGTACCTTTCAGTTAGTGAAAATATTACAACCTAAAATTTAAAATTGTCTTATGTTCCATTTTCACAAGTTAGTAGACTTAAATGTGTAAGAACGTTAATGTGTGTCATAAATATGTAAATAAATGTTGAATCTTGTTTAAAACCATAACTTTTAGAGTTCAGCTTGTTAGTATTTTTTAATCCATAAATCAGATAGTGCTTTATTTTGAGACAGTGCCTCACTGTATAGATCGGGCTGGTCTTGAACTAACTACATAGATGAGGCCTCAAACTCATACAGTCCTCCTGCTCCCATCCCAGCCTCTCATGTACTTCGATTACAGTTCGGCACCACCACACCTGGCCAGTTCTGTGTAAATTTTGGAAGGTGACTTCATCTCTAATAGGGCTAGCTATGTTCTAGTGTTGGTTTTGCCTCCAGAATTCATTTTCAAACTTTAATTCCTGATATAACAGATTAAGGGATGTGGCTTCCAATGGTTTGTAGTTCATGAAGGTCCCACCCTTACGAATAGATTAGTTCCTTATAAAAAGGCTTGGAGGGAACTAGCTGGCTGCTCTGTGCCCTCTGGGCCCTTCTGTCTCCCACCCTGTGAGGATGCAGCAAAATGCTGTGTGAAATGTAGATAGCAGTCGTCAGCAAACACCAATGTTTTTTCCTTGATCTTGCACTTCCTACCTCCAGAACTAAAAAACAATTTTTTGTGGTTCACAAATTACCCAGTTCGATAGTGGTTTGTGATCTCCTGCCTCAGACTTCCAAGTGCTGGGATTGTAGGGATGGACCACGTACCTATAGCCTCAACTATACTAACTTCTCAAACTCTGGTTTCCTAAACAACTAAAAATGTGTAGTGGTGAACCTTTAGTATGTGTGTCATAGCCAGTTGTTCGTTATCACTGAAAGCTCTTAAAAGTTCAACATCCCTAACAGTACAAGAACAAGCCTATTTTTCTAAGTCTTCAGGGGAAGCTTTGCAGATAGGGAACTTAGCCTGAGACAGGGACATACATCTCCCAGTTTACATGGTTTACAGCATTAGTAAATAGTAACAGCGACAGTGGCAACAAAAATTAAGCTTACAACATACACAATATACAGAAATCACTTGCCTTCAGATCTAGGAAAAAAAATAGCACATAATTTGATAAGATGGGAATGAAGTACTCTGGAATAAACTTGGTAAGAAAATATGTAAAATCTGTATAAGAAAAATTTTAAAACACGAGACAAAAGCAGATTGTTCTTAATTACTAACTCTTAGCAGCTAAAACTAGACCCCATGTCTTTGTTTTTTAATGTATTTAGTTCAGGGTCTCACTACACAGACCAGAGTAGTGATCCTTCTGTTTTCAGCCTCCCAAGCACTGGGATTATAGGCATGTGCCACCATGCCTCAGTCACCATCAAGGCACATCCCAGGAGCAGGGCCCGCACTGTACTGAGGGATCGAAGCCCTGATCCCTCCTCTGCCTAAGCAGGTACTTTAATCTGCTGAGCTATCCGGCTGGCCCCCCTATCTCACTGTGTTCAAGAATATACTAAGAGTGAGTCAGGGATCTGGGGTTTTTTTGGGTTTTTTGGTACCCAAGATCGAACTAAGAGCCTTGAGCTTGCCAGGCAGGGGCTTATGCTGCTGAGCTATCTCCTGGCCCTAAGGTTTTTTCATCTTTTCTCTAAATTTAAGAATTCTTAACAAAATCATATCAGTATTTTTCCCAGTTACTAGTTTTTATGCTGTTTGCAATAAGAAAAGCTTGTTTTTATATAGTTTGTAATACAGCCTTTTGATTTTATATTAATTCTATAGAATTTACATATACTTAAAGATTCAACCATGTAAATATTTTGGTACTTTTGTTTCATTTTTATTTTCTTTTTTTTTTTTTTTCAGGCAAGGCACTTGTGCCATGGAGCTATCTCCCTGGCCCCTTTTGTTTCATTTTCAAAGTTGACATACAGTGCTATCACCATGCACAAAGCTATAGTCAAAATAAATTGAAGATTTAAATATTAAAAGAAACACTAAATGTTCTGGAGGAAAATGTAGCTGCAAATCTTAAAGACACAGGAGTAGGTAGAATTCATGAACAAGACCAAAACGCATGAGAAATGCTTTGAAGAACTGGGATCTCATCTTTTTCAAAAGTTTGTACTTCAAAGCAAATTTCCAACACAGTAAAGAAACTGGGAAAAAATTATAGCTGACTGTCCCTCCAACAAAGGCCTTCTATCTAGAACATATAAAGAATTTTAAAATATCAGGCCCTGCAAATTCAAAGACCCAATCAAAAATGGGCATTCTGACATGAATATACACTTCTCAGAGGAACACTAAATGGCAAGTAAATATATGAAAAAAGTGTTCACTTTGGTCATTCAAGAATGACCAAAAATGAAATTCCATCTCACCCTAGAAAGAATGGCTATCATCAAGATATCAGCCAATAACAAATGCTGGGGGTGCTGTGAAAGAAAAAGGAACCCTTCTGCACTGTTGGTGGGAGTGCAGCCTGGTACAACCAATAAGGAAATCAGTGTAGAGTCCTTAAAAAGCTAGGATTGGAGAAGAAAAAAAAAGCTAGGATTGGAGATCCCATTCAAGCCTGCTATTCACTCTATTGGTTATTTTTCCAGAAGAACTGAAAATCTCACAGCAGCAATATATGTGCACCCATGTTTATAGCAGC